>JAADWA010000428.1:0-25925 GCA_023335935.1 Pythium phragmiticola | reverse complement strand
TGTCGCCGGCACAAACTCGAGAAGCGAATCGGCGGGTCGGCCTTGCTCGCCACGCGTGATGGGGCACCGCGCGACCGCGTAGCAGCCGAGCCAGCGCTGGATGGGCTCCCACCAGTCAAAGAAGGAGCCGCCGGTCGCGCACGACCGCACCCTGGCCGCCAGGTCCACCGTGACGGTTCCATCCGGCGTCGTCTGCGCGAGATCGTTAAACGCATACTGGTTTAGAAGTTGGCTTAGGCACGTCGCCACGGTCGTTCGGCAATACTGAGAGCGACCGCACGCCGCGAGGTGGACAGTGTCACACTGGACGCACGCCGCAGAGAACGCCAGGAGCAGAGGCGTTGGAGCCGACGTTGGAGCGGCCGTCGCCGTGGCGTTGGCGTTACTGGCGTTGGAAGCTGGAGGGGACAGTGGGGCTGTGGGCGCGTCAGCGCCGCTGCTCGAGTCATCCGTCGGTGGCGGCGCTGTTGGCGTGTCGGTCTCGTCACTCGAGTCAGGACGTGGCGTGGGCAAGATCGGCGAGGGGGTCTTCCCGGATGGGTCCTGAGTCGGTGCATCGGTCGGCGTGTCGGCCTCGCCACTCGAATCGGAACTTGGCGTGTCTGGCACGAGGTCGTCCCCGTGCGTTGGGTCTGTTGGCGTCGGTGCATTCGTAGGTGGTGTGGCAGGGACGTTCGGAGGCGTGGCAGTAGCGTTCGTTGGCGTGGCAGTGGCGTTCGGAGGCGGGGCGATCGTGGGAGTGACCACCTCGGACGCCAGAAACACTTTCGAGATCACGCGTGGGGACACAACGAGCCGTATCGCCGGCCGCAATCGCGCCTGTTCGATCCACAGCGGCGCTGGCTCCGAACTGGCCGCGACCTGGACGTCAAAGTCGGAAGTGACAACGTTGCCGAAATGGATCACCAGCGTCCAGTCCGTGTCGGCGTTGTTTGCCGTCCACTCTGCGTCGTCATAGTTCACGACGGCACGCACAGTGAGACCGAACGGCGCCAAGGCTTCTGTCAGCACACGCGTCGCATTGTCGGATTCCGTGAGTCTCACTTGGGCGATCGTGTGCGTGCCCATGGACAGGACGAGGTCCAGCGCGAAGTGGCGCGTGGGGATTCGAAGCGTCTGGACGAACGTCGACGACGTGAGCTGAAGGGTTCGATTGGCGTCCACGAGATCCAAAGGCCCAAAGGGACACTTGGACGCGGCAAAGCAGCTCAAGGCGGTTGTGGCTGCGACTCGACTCGCGAGCGTGTTGCCTGTGAGGGCAGCCGCCGTCTGAATGCACCGCGTGACGTCGGTCGTGACCACGCGTGGTGGCACTTGTGTGGCTGCTGTCGAATTGAGCATCGTGGCCAAGGCCTCTCGTGGAAACGCCTGGCGAATACACTGTGCGAGCGGACTCGAGGCGTTGCCGTAGCGGCACCACTTATGCGCCACCTGTTCAGGCGAGCAGCCGTAGAGCATGCCGCTGCACGCGAGGCACTCAGGCGCGAGGTGCCACGAGTCATTCCCACTCGCGGCGACGGAGGCGGGATCCTCATTGCTGGCAGGCGGTAGGTTCAAAAACGGCAGGATCGCTGCGCCGATCTTGTCGAGTGAGAACGCCGTCGCGTCGGCAAACTCGAGCGAGCCCATGGGGGCCAAATTGTCCATTACAACTACTTCGCTGGGTCCCGTAAATGCCGGCAGCCATGGCAAGACCGTGTTTGCGTACGTGAGGTGAAGCTGGATCCAACTCGTGTTCGCTGCGTATGCCTGTACGTCCACAGCCACATCAGCTGCATTGCCCATCACAAACGTACGCACAAAGGTCGCCAGCTTGTCGACGGGCGAGTGGAAGCGCAAGGTCGCTTGCGGAGTCGTAATCAGCAGATCCACGAGTGCCTCGCCTGCTGGGCCGGTTTCGACCGGCACCGCGAGGACCTGCGAGCCGTTCTCGAGACGGAAGAACGTCTGTTCGTCGACGGAAGTCGTCGTGATCCCATCGAGTCGGCATTTGTGTCGGCTCAGGCACACGAGTGAACGGCGGATCGGATTCCATGAGGCTACGGAGACGTTCGCGAAGCACTGCGCCGTGAACGCCGGCAGCAGGTCGATACGGTACGTACCGAACTCGGCGTTGACCGTAGCCATTGATACATTCACGCCTGCAAAGGACTGTGCGATGCAGGGCAGCACCTGAAGGCGGCACGCATCGTCCTCTCGGCATGCCGCCAGCTCCGAGACGCACCGATCGCAGTCCGTCTCAAAGACGACCACACTCGCGTTCAATGGTGCGACCCGCAGATACGACATGCCGCCATCCGGCTCCATCGGCGTAATCGAGACCGTCGCCACAGGGTCCGGCACAAAGTTGATCCAGCAATACACGGGCAGCCCCGAGATCTCAATATCAAAGAGTGCCGATGAGTCAAAGAGGCGTTTCGTGACGTGGACTCGGACAAACTCCAAACCGCTGAAAATGGACTGGAGAACACTGGCGACGTCCGCTGCCGGGCTTTCATTAGTGATGACCGTGTCGCTTGCAACGGAGAAGGCCGGGTACCCCTCCGGTCCGCCACCAATAACCACCGTAAATGCACCAGCGAGGGCTTCGACTGCCGGCCACTCGATGCGAAACGAACTGTTCACGGGGATTGTGAACTGGAGCATCTTCGTTCGGGCATCATCCACGGGACCGAACGGACACTGCCTCGCAGAGAGACAGCTGAGCGCGCTCGTGCTGGTCCACGCGTGGCTCTGCTTGCCTGGTAAGCCGTCGGGGGGACTACCCTCGCGTGTGTAGATCTCGCTCAGGCACGACCAAAGCACGCCAGTCAGTGGGTGGTCCTCGCCGATAGCCCCCGAAAGGACGCCGTGGAACCAGTCGCTTGACAGGCCACGCCGCGTGCGTAGACACGTGGGCAACTCGGCTGTGGACTTCTCAAACGAACACGCGCCGCTGTCGAGATCGTCGATGGCATCGCACCCGAGAAACTGGGCCAAGCAGCGTCGACACGCGTCGTCCACGATGCGGAGGCGAGGGCCAGACGTATCTGTAGCTGAAACAAGCGGCACGAGCGGATACGCGTCGACGAGCACGACGTCACTACGGTTGGGGTTCCGTGTGATATCCACATCCAGTCGAACCTGATGACCACCACTGCGGGCAATCGTGTGGAGGACGCGCTGGTTACCGTACACACTGTACGTCTCTACGGCTGCTTGGCTCGTGTGGTCGTCCAGTTGTGACGCCACGACGTGGACGAGCAACTGGTCTCTCACGGCCCGCAGTTGGCTCTGCTGGCGCAGACGAAACAGCACGTCGATCGTCGCGTTGGCCGGCGCAGAGGCGACTGCGTGGAAGCGCCAGAGCGTCCGCATCGGAGTCGCCGCTGGCGCATTGCTCTGGTCGCCCTCGATCACTGGGAGCAGAGCGTCCGTGTTGGGCGCGCCGTCAAATGTCGCGGAATGAATGGCGTACTTGGACTCGAACGCCACGAGCACGAATGGGTCGTGCTGGTACTGCGATGCCCACGCGACGTCGAGACACACGGCCGCCACGGCGTCACAGCGCGGCGCGGACTCGTTCGCTGCGATGCGATGCGCAGAGAAGCGCTGGAGGGACAGTGACGGCGACGCGAACCTCACCACGCGCCTCTGTGCTTGCTGCGGGTAGAGCATGCCGGCGAGATCCGGAATCGCGACGCGGACGCTCGTGGCGGTAGCTGTCGTCCGCCCAGCAAACAGTGCGGACAGCGCCAGCACGAAGCAGCAGCAGTGCCGAGTAGAGAGCTGGAGCCGACCCATGATGCGTTGCGGAGATCGCTTGCCACTGTTGTTGTGCCGTGTTGCCTTTCAAGATCCTTTTCTTCCATCATTTCAAGGGATCAAACCGGTAGATACCGATTGATATCGGTATTCCATGCGTGAACATGGCTTCATCCTCACGCTTGCCCTCTGGATTATCCTGTGGAGTGAGACGCGAGTTCGTACAAGTACTACAGTAGTATGAATAGGGAGTCTTTAAGTTATATGCATTGGTATGCAAGGCTCAGCTTGCTGGGGGTGTCGTACAGCGACTTGTTGCTGGAGCCATGCGAGGGAAGAGGAGGTTCCGTGGACGCCACTGCTCTAGATCTCGTCTTCCTCCATCATCATGTTGGGCACGGCGTTGTTGATGATGTACATGCGCGAGCAGTTGTTGCACACGAGCTCGCCCTCGACAATGTTGGTCTACACGCCGCATTGCACAGAAGCATCCCCCCACAGAACACAGACGTCAGCGACAGAGATCTCGATGTCACGAGGGGAGACCGTTTCCAGAACGCACATCGAGAATAATGCGGTGGATCAACTGGAGGAGCTCATCGGCCGACGACAAGTCTGCGGGCAGCTCGTCGGGCAGGATCGGCACATCCGGGTGGTTTAGCTGCCCATCGTTGTTATACGTCAGTCTCTCCCCATCACTAGATACTCTTTCCTTCCCCCTCTGACGAGACCGCACCTCCTTCGTGGTGTGCACAAGCGCCGGGTAGTCGATCGACTGTAGGATGTGGAGCATAAACTTCTTGCTGAAAATGGTCTCCATCACGACCACGCCGTCCATCTCCGGCACGATCTACAGGAGCAAGACACAGCCAAGCGCGCAATGGCACCCAATATAGAATCAGATATGGTTGCATATCGGCAGGAATGGTAGCATGTCTGGTAGTACCTTGAGGGGAAAGTTGAGCGGTCGCAGGCCCGGTTCGCGGCCGGCAGTGTCTTGGCACGCCTGTAAGTCAGCCCAGAAGCCACCAATATGAGCCACCAGCACACCAAACGAATGCGCACGAATGGCTCTATGCGATGCGATGCCTTTGGAGACGCACCTTGACGTTGCAGACGAGCATGTTGTGCGTCAAGAGTCGCATCGCGGTGGTGGAGATGTCGGAGTTTGGTGTGTGCTTGCTTCTTGCTTTTCGTTGGCAGCCACTTTGACCACCACTGGACCCAAACCCTATTCCGATATCATCATCTGATTGGTCACTTGTTTTTATTCAACCGTATTTCAACCAATAGTATGTGATTCTTGAATCGATTGGTTGGTTGGAGCTTTTCGCGTGGCGTGGCCTTTGGTGATTGACGCGCATATTGACTGGAAGCTACCAGACCTCTTGCGTCTGTTTCCGCCACCTCTTGAGCTCCAGGGCTCCCCACACAGCGCCACCGCTTCTACCACCTACACGCCGCCACCATGGTCAAGAAGAAGTACCAGTCTAAGCGCTTGTCGCTCCACAAAAAGTACAAGATCGCGCGGAAAGTGCGCGAGCACAAGCGCACCGAGCGCAAGAAGGAACGGCTGAACCAGCACAAGAAGAAAAAAGACCCGGGCATTCCCAACAACTGGCCCTTCAAGGAGGAGTTGCTCCAGCAGGTCGAAAATGCGCGGCTCGCCGAGATCACTGCGAAGAAAGAGGCCGAGCAAAAGCGCAAGGAAGAGCGCAAGGAGCGCAAGCGCGCAGACGCGATCGCGCGTGCGAACGGCGGTGTCGCGGCGTCGCTCGCACCAACACCGCTCGCTGTTGAGCTGCAGGCCAAGAAGGATCTGAAAGAGACGGTCGTCAAGAGCGATCTCGTCATCATTGTATTAGATGCGCGTGATCCGCAGGGGTCGCGGTCGCTCTCGCTCGAGGATGGACTGATCGGCAAGGCCGGCAAGAAAGTGCTGCTCGTGCTCAACAAGATCGACTTGGTCTCTGCTGAGACTGCCGAGAAGGTGCGTTGTCTCTACGTGGTCTATGTAAATGGGGATTTTGTATGGCGTCGGTACTGAATGCCTTGTCTTTCACTTTCTCCAGTGGGTCCAGTACTTGCGCCGCTTCCACCCAACCATCGCCGTTCGCTCGCTCAACGAGAAGGTACTAGAGACCAAGAAAAAGTCGCGTGCGCTTCAGGGCCAAAAGAAGATCTACGAGCGCGCGCAGGAACTCACGGGGCTGCGTGACAACGGCAATGTCGACGCGCTGCGCCACTTTCTCGACGCGTACAGCGCGACGCGCGACGAGCTCACGTACGTTGCGCTGGTCGGATACCCCAACGTCGGCAAGAGCACGCTCTTCAACTCGATCAAGAAGCGCGCGATCGCGAGCGTCGACAAGCTGCCCAGCACGACCAAGGCCGCGCTCGAGGCCCAGTACAACGACAAGCTCGTCGTGGTCGACTGCCCGCCGCTCGACGTCGACTACAGTGCCGAGTCGTCGATCGTGCTGCGCCACGGTATCTCGGCCGTGTGGCTCGAAGACCCCGTGCCGGTTGTGCGCGAATTGCTTCAGCGCGGCGATGGCATGAACTTGATGCAGCACCTCCAGATCCCCGTGTTCAAGAGCCACGAGGATTTCCTCGCCAAGCTCGCGGTCAAGAAGAATCTGATTCGGAAGGGAGGCGATCCGGATATTCTCCAGACGGCGCGTGGCTTCCTGCGTGATCTCGGCAACGGCACGTACGCGACGACGTGCTTACCGCCGGCCAAGTCCAAGTCGCGCTTCGATATGCCCGAGTGGTTTACATCGCTGTCGCTGCCAAAGGTGAGACTCTGCCGTCGATGGCTTGATCCTCTGTCAGAGAATGTACTGACGTGAGAACTATTTTCACCAGCTCGCGGAGATTGAAGCCTCGCTATTCCTCACCAATAAGTTTGAGCTCCGACGTGAGATCACATTCATGGCGGCGCCAGTCGCGCATGCCGCTGGTGACACGACGGAGTTTGATCTCGTCATGGGCCAGCTCCCGGAGAACGACGGTCTCACT
Organism: Pythium phragmiticola; assembly: GCA_023335935.1. Taxonomy (NCBI): domain Eukaryota; phylum Oomycota; class Peronosporomycetes; order Pythiales; family Pythiaceae; genus Pythium; species Pythium phragmiticola. Next base: position 19,160 of record JAADWA010000428.1, on the reverse strand, counting down.
TCGGACGAAGAGGAAGACGAAGACATGGAGGGCGACGAGAACCTCGACGACGAAGAAGTGGATGACGATGAGGAAGAAGAAGAAGACGACGAAGAATAAACGACCGTACCCCGCTTCGTACACGCATGGATCAATACAAATGAGTAGAGTACAAACACCCCTTGATTGCCCTTACGTTATTCATGACCTAGTGTCATGGCTACAGTCATTAAAGTGGTGGAGATGTCACTATATGGAGATAGGTCATGTGGCGCCTCGCGTTGCTCGGCACGAGATCTCTCAGCGACTCCAATCCCTTCGAAAATTTGTTATCAGCCAATCAAGAACTGCCAGACGACCTGAAATGCGGATCAGCCGTACAAGAATAACGCCACGCAGCGATCGGCAACCGTATAGTTACTCAGGGCCCCAAGCAACTTTGAGCGTGCGACGGCGAGTTGAGACCAACGAAATGGTCTGTTCCGGTACGTAAGTTTATACTCATTAGAGGCTTTCATCACGAAATGAGAAGTGCATCATTACAACGCCAACGTTTGACCGACAAACAGCGACTTCGAGTGGTCCTGCGACGACGTCGTCACGCGGGGCGGTATGAACCCAGCCAGCTGCCGGAGCGTTGTCATAGGACCACCCGAGGTTGTCGACAACAATGGCCAGCAGGAGCACACGGCGCCATGTCCGCCTACGACACGAGGAATTAGTTGCTGTGGATCTGTCGGTACTTACACGTGTCCTCAGTGATAATGTGAGGAATTAAACAATGAAAGGGGATTGGAGTCGATTTGTCGCAACGTAAGTGGATTGGAACATCAAAACAAGTGGATCAGTATCGTAAGAAAGAGAGGTACGCATAGGTGCTCAAAGTACGCAGTCAATGCAACAACTGAGTGAATTTCATTGACGGGAGCGAGCGGGTGGGAGTCGCGTTGACGCAGAAAGTGATAATGTAGGAACTGGCAAACCTGCTGCGCATGTGCCAGTCGTTGGCGTGCCCCGCAAGCCACAGCGATAGTGCTGGTGTTTCAATACTTGAGTGGAGGTTCAACTGAAATTACAAATCGCTCGATGACTCTGTGATGTGCACGGCAAGCGACATTGCGTCGTCTCGAGTTCGAGACCATTTGCAAAATTTGTGTACTCCATTCTGTATTCCTAAATACAGAATGGAGTACACATTTTACTATCACCACGTCCTGACGTGCGTGAAGCAAAAGTGTCGTCATAGGTCACTATCTAATAAAATATTTTGTATGAGTCACAATTATGAGGTTCGATTCCGGCTTTTCCCCTAGCTCTCATCTTCGCTGAGAGAACAATCGCTCCGCAATGAACATGGCGACGACGATCGCGGACGCCGACGTGGACGCGTTCTTTGAGCCGCTGGGCGGCTGCCGCGACGTCAACGCCTTCGAGAAGCTTAACCGCATCGGCGAAGGCACGTATGGCACGGTGTACCTAGCGCGCGACCGCGACACGCAGCGCATCGTCGCGCTCAAGCGCGTCATTCTCCACAACGAAGCCTCCGACGGCGTATGCTCAAAGTCGCTCTCTCCCTCGGTCAAGAAGACCCTTTTGACATTCCGATCGTATGGCTGTGGTTTGTACAGTTCCCGATCACGGCGCTGCGCGAGATCAAGCTGCTTCAGCGACTGCAGCACCCCAACTGCGTGCAGCTGCTGGACGTGGTCGTGGGCCTGAAGCGATCAAGGTACGTACGCTGTAAAGGGAGTAGCCCCATTCAGACTCTCATGATATCCATGCATAGCGTGTTTCTAGCGTTCGAGTACTGCGAACACGACCTGTCGCTGCTGCTGCGATCACGCAGTGGCCGCCACCACCCATTCAAAGAGTCGGAGGTGCGTGTGGTCTCTGTGGGGTGGTCGGGGTTGGGTCTGTGCTGACGACTCCGCACGACTCAGCTCAAGCGCATCATGCTCTCGGTACTGCACGCGCTCAACTACCTCCATCGCCAGAACGTACTCCACCGCGACATCAAGCTCTCCAACATTCTCTATGACCGCTACGGGACCGTCAAGCTCGCCGACTTTGGGCTGGCGCGTGAACGCGTCATGTCACCGTCTTGCGAGATAAAGAAGCGCCCCATCACGGGCGACATGTCCACCACCGACGACGATGCGCAACTCACGCCCAAAGTCGTGACGCTCTGGTACCGTGCGCCGGAACTTCTGCTCGGGGCCGAGACCTACACTAGCGCCGTCGACATGTGGGCGTGTGGCTGCATTTTCGCCGAGCTGCTGCTGCGCGAACCGCTGCTGCCCGGTGCGAGTGATATGGAACAGCTCGACAAAATCTTTCGACTGCTGGGCCGACCAAGTGACCACGAGTGGCCGGCAATGGCGACGCTGCCCCACGCCGACAAGATCCAGTTGGCGTCGTCGTCTCGGTCGCGTGCCTCCGCCAGCCGCCTGCCGTCGCTGCTTCCGGATCTCTCGTCCAAAGGACTCGATCTGCTCCAGCAGTTGCTCACGTACGACCCTGAGCGTCGTCTCACTGTACGTTTCTCGCATACTAGAAGCTATAGAGGCCGTTGCTTGACCCAGAGAATGTGGTACTACCTAGGCACGCGAGGCGTTGCAGCATCCGTACTTTCGCGAAAAGCCGTTCCCACAGGAAGCGACGATGATGCCGACGTTTCCGTCCATCCATGGAGACATGAAACCACTGACGTCTTCCCATCCGACTAGAGAAAACGGCGATGCGACCAAGCGCCGACGACTGTGATATTATCCAATCCATCGGAGCGTGCACGGGTGTATTGATCTAGTCCACTTCGTCGTAGGCTCCGCCCGCGGCTTCGACGAGGTCTTCGTTCAGCTCGCGCAGCGTAACGGCGTCTTGGAACATTTGCGCAATCTCGTCAGTCGAAAACTCGGTTTCCGCATTCTTTTGCTTGGCGCGTTCGCTGCACACGCACTTGGCCTGTGGGCGACGGCACCGACGACACTTCTTCACGGTGTCGTACGCGGCCGCTCGTTGCTTTGCTTCGCTCTCGTCGTCATTGGCCGCGAGAGGCGCGACGTCGTCGTCGACGACAATCTCGCTGTCGTCTCGCATGGTGTAAAACAATGCGAGCAACTGGTCGAGCTCGTGCTGATCCAGCTTGGTGATGCGTTGAACAGAGCTGTGGTTTTGCATCCGAGATCAGTACGTTAGACAGAGTCGGGCAGAGAGAGAAAGATCTGGTTAACGGACCCGAGCAGCTCTGGTGACATGGTCTTGGTGTCCTTGTTATGTGCGACCAGCAGCAGCAACGCAGCGATACACGACCACTAGTGATCTCACAGACAATACCATCAGCCCACTGCTCCTGCATACACAGGGCGCTCCTTTCTTTCTTCCCGTACCTGCTGGGAATGGCGTCCGTCGATCGCGTCCCGCAATTCAAACGTCTTGAGCAGCGAGTCAATGCGGTGGGACGCATAGCGGTCGTACGGCAACAGGAGCTGCTGGGCGACGTGCGGAAGCGGGCGCCCCAGCATGAGCGACAGGGCATTGTACCGGTCGTTGAACGTGAGCTGCGCGGCGCGCTCGGCCTGCTCGCGGTCTTTCTTCTCCTGTGCGTTGCGCGGCGGCGCTGGCGTGGGTTTCACCGACAGCGGTTTGTTCGCGACGATCAGTGTCGTGTCGTACGTGATCCACTCGGACAGGATGCGCCAGAGATTGATGAACGGCGGCAGATCGTCCGTCGAGATGACCTCGCCTTCGACGTCGTCGGGGTCATAGTCCGACTCATTCGCGCTGCTGGCTGACGACGACGCGTCGTCGTCGTCGTCGCCAACGTCGCTCTCTTCACTGTCGCTCACAATGATCTCGTCGCCTCGTGTCTTGGCCGAGTCCTGCCACTTGCGTACGACCTTTTTCGCGAGCGACTGCTTGTGGGACGGAAACACAAAGCCCTCAATGACGACGGCCTGGGAGGCGTCCGGAAACTCGCGAGCCGGAGCTGCGGGCGCAGCGTTCTCGCTGATCGCTTCGGGTGTTGTCGCCGCCAGCGACGCGAGCAACTGGCTCGGATCAGTCGCGAGGGGACGCTCAACGACACCAAGATCCGACGTCTTGGACCAGACGGTCTTGGCCTCTTGCGTGCGGCGGCGGGTGTGGTTCCGGCTGTGGGACGCGACCGCACCGGCTCCCTTGGTGTCTGCCTGAAGCGCTAGCTGCCGCTTTTCCCATTCAAACGGATTGGGCGTATCAGTGCCAAACACATCCTCCAGTGACGGCACGAGCTGCGGCGGCTTGGCCACGAGACGCGACGTGTACACTCGTGCTTTCTAGAACAACATGGTAAGGCCACCGTAGACATCCGTCTGTATGGAAAAATGATTCCCTCACCTGGCGACACTGCTCGGAGCAAAACTGGTTCTCCATGCGCGCGTCGTAGATCTCTTTCTTCTTGAGCGAGACACGGTACTTGGCATTCTTCCTACAAGTACACAGTTGCGCATTATCCATCGTGTTGTTGTTCATGTAGGGCCACGCAATACGTACTCGCGCAGTCGGTTCGTGCACGGCGGGAATGCGCAGAGCAGCTGCACGGATCGCTCTTCAAAGACCGTATCCATGTGGCGCCGCTGGAGGATCCGCGCGCAGCAATCCAAGTACGCGAGCGGAATGCCCGGATAGATGAGCGTGGCCATGAGCCGGAACGCCTCTCGAACATTCGATCCTTGGACAGCGTTCGGCGCTGGAACCCGTGAAGACGCGGCGTCGGGTGTGTTTGCCGTCGCGTCACGCGACGCGGCCGTCCGCTCAGGTTCCTTCGCGCTCATAATGATGATGCCGGTGTGAGCTCTTGGAACGGACTGGGTTGGCCACACCGCATCTGGAAAGCATCAGATCTTGATGTGACCAATCAGGAATGCGCCGCATCAGATTCAGACAAGAGGAGATAGTGAACCCATTTTGAGTGAGGCTTGCTGGAAGAACATGCGCACACCATCAACTAACTGATTTTCCTGTTAGCCTTCTGCCATGGACTCACGCAAAGCTGAGATACTCACAACGACGATAGTCACATGGATGATGAGCAAGCGACCAGATAACCAACTATCCTATGGAAGTATCTTGTGGCATATCAAAATATCATTGGCATAACTTGCCATGCAAACTACTGTACTAGTAGAATCAATACCTACTGTATAAATGCTGCGTGCTTCCAGGTCGACACTACCAACCACCACACGCTCAAGTCATGCTCGAGTAGCCTTGATCTTGTTCTTGTGCATGATCTTGCTCTTGTCCTTGCATCTTCTAGCGCCACCCTCTCGAAGCCTGCACTTGACCTTGAGACTGCGCTTGCGGAGGCACTGCCAACGCCTTGCGCGTCGCCAACGCTCCAGCGAGGTTGCGCGCATACGAAGGGGACAGCGTCTCGTACTTGAGATAGACGGATTGGACGTTCTGTCCATACGGTAGACCGTGGTTGACACGCTTTCCCTTGGGGAAGGTGCGGCGACGATGGGTCGGCGCCACCGACGACGCAACAGGAGCAACTGCACGCGTAGCGGTAGCAGTAGCGGAAACGGCGGGCACACACAGTGGCGGGACTGGCTGAGAAGGGGCTTCTCCTTCTTCTTCCCCTTCTTCTTCTTCAGCAGCATCCACACTGCCTGAGACACCAGTGACGGAAAGAGACAGAGTGCTGCGATCAACCGTGTCAATGAGGCCAAGGCCCATCGCTGCGTGTTGATCGCTCGGCGGTGACGATCGCATCACCACCTGCACGAGCATCTCTGTCTCCGCATCCGTATCCGTCTCTGTCTCTGTCTCTGTCTCTGTCTCTGTCCCACGCTGGTGGCCACTCTCGCTGTTGGGATCGGTCTCCGAAGCCGAATCAGTGTCTGGAGTAGTGTCGGGCGGCGATGGTGGGGAGAGCTGAGCAAGGTCCGCATGGACAAGAACCTTGTTCTGTGTCTCTGTGCAGTTCGTCTTCGACCCGCTGATTGTCCCGAGACCATCGTCCTTCTTGCTCTTGCTGGGGCTCACCATCACTGTCTTGATCGCGCTGCACGCTGCCCACAACTGGCAGCTCGTACGCCAGCACCACTTGCCACCATGCACGCCGCCATGAAATAACGCCAACGTCAGCGGGCTGATGTACATGGTGCAGGCGCGGTTGGCAACGGCCAGCGTGCGAGACGATACGCCCATGATCACGGAAGAGACCGCAACAATAGCCACCACCAGCGCCACGGCTTCTGGCAGCAATACCGCCGAGATCCACCACACAAGCGACAACACTAGCCAACGCAAAATGGCCGCCAGCCACGTCACTGCCGTCGTCCCTACCGCCACCATCATTCGCATGACCAGGGCGAGAGCGAGAGCGAATGCGAGAAATCGCTCTGTTGTCGACTTCTCGCCGTTCATCTCGTCTCGGAAGTCGTCGTCGTGGGTGGCCTTGACCTCGAAGTCGCTGGCGATCCCATCGTCAGCCTCATCGGGCTCGTCAGCGATCTTGGCTTCGGTCTCGTCCACCACATCGGTGCTTAGCGAACGATCGTCCACAGCCTGGTCCACAGACGCGTCGGAATCCGCGTCGGTGTTGATGACAGGCAACGGCACTTGCTGCACTGGTTGCACTTGCTGCTGTCGTGTTTGATCACACTCGTGCTGCTGCGTTTCCTCTGGGGGACCTTGCGGCTCGTGGGTTTGTTCGCGGTCTTCTTGGTCATCATGGTGCTCATCTTGACCGCCCTGATCGTCTTGCGCGGCGTCGGCGTCGGTGTCGCCTGGGCGGGCCGTCATGATATCGTAGACACCGAAACGCAGTGACTGGCGAATCGCACGACCGCCCTTCACCACGGACGATTCGCGGATCGCGAGCGGCCCATGGACACGCTCAAAGAGCTTCCGCAGATCACGCACGTGGAAAAGCGCGTTGGTCTCGATACGGACCTCGTCGTCGGTCTCCATTCCAGAGCTTCTCGCGGTGTTGCCATCAAACGCCGCAGCGACGAGCGCCTCGTACTTGCGCGCAGTCTCAACCACATTGAGCTGCATAGTATTCGTCGACGGCATCGGAGCCATCATGATCAGTCGCTGTGATGGGAGAAAGTAGAAGAGGGAGATGATGTCAGTGAGACCCGTCGCAACAGACATGTAGACAGAGAGAGAGAGGACATGGACACATATCACAAGAACAAGACTCACATTCGTTTGTTGCGTCGCGTCGCGTTTCCTTGCGTGCTTAGATCGTTTGTCTTGTTCGTTGGTGTCCGCTGCGCGTGGCAAGCAGACTGGTTCGCTTTCCTCCTCTTAATCGTCGTCGACTCCGTCGCGGAAAAGAAGAAATGAGAACGAGCAAGTCTTCTTCAGTTGATTTCCGATGGAAAGTGACCACACTGGGTCGCGTGGTCTTCCCCCATCAAACCCCCATCAAAACGAGGGCTGGGTCTAACACCAACGCCAACGCCATCGAGCACATGTCGCAAGGCATGCCATGGCCTCGGGTCCTCGGCACGTGGTGTGGTGTCCGCGCAGGAGCATGCGCGCATGAGGTTTCCCTGGGTTTCCTTGGAGTGGTGAGTGATATCCTTCTTCTTGCGTTTGGAAATCGGGGAAGAATGATGGTCGTCAAATGGCAGATGGATTGATTGTATCGCTTTCATGTCAGTAGGTTTGACTGAGATATCCCACTTTGTTTGACGTTGTCTACTGATCCTGAATAGCCGAATGTGCCTACTCACATGGGGTCGCCTTCACAGCACAAACAATGTCACCCTCTTTACTTGTCGACCAGCCACGCTATGGACTCCATGGTGGGTGGACGCTACGAAGTCATCGTGGTCGCAACGGATTCATGCGCATAGCTCACAGATCCCGAAGACAGAAACTGAAAGCTGCAGAGCGAGATGATCTCGCGGCGTTGCACTGCACAGCGCTGCACTGCACTGCACAGCACTGCGTCTGGATCTGCCGGTTCGCGTTCAGATCTCCATAGAAGACGTTGCTTAGTGTCATTACTGATGGAGTGATGGAGCCTGTGGGTCACATACGGTGCGGAGTACACAAGTCGTCCTTTTAGGATCTAAATGCCGCACATTGTAGAAGCCTCTTCTCGGGAATGAGTTTTTGATATCGTTACAGAAGGCGTTGGTTCGCCAGCAGACGGCTCACGGCTGGCACTCATTTGTGTTTCCACTCAGCGGAGTGGCTCCGCAGGGGGAAAAAGGAAAAGAAAGTACGCATGCTCTCGGACCAAAGGCATCGCGTGGAGAACGTGAACGGCCTCATTGACCACCACATGCGCAAGTTTGAGCAGTATCGAACGGCCAAGATGAAGGTATGGCACGGAGAAAGCGAAGCCTACCCAAGAGATTCATTTTACTGTTGTTATCGCAGAAAATCCTGACCGAGATCGCGTTTGATGGTTTACTTCGTTAGCATCATGCTTGTGAACCAAGAGGCCATGCACCAGTGGTGTCACCCAGCAGACTCATCCCACCAAGCGCGATATGCGACAGATCGAGCATCTCCATCCATTCGGTCGTGGATGTCAAAGGTGAGAACGACGTGCCGCCACGGAAGTAGCAACCGCATTGGTCTGTACAAGGCAATAGTACAACACCACCGGCATCGGCGTCACCGCAGCACTGATTGCGCCCTCATGTTGACGACCTCGAGGTTTGAAAACCGGTATAAAACCGGTAGTATGATGTGGATCAATCACGACCCCCAGCTTCAACTTGCGTCGACGAGCATGCTTCCATCCTCACTACGATTGGATGAAATACATTTCCTGCCGATGCCCAACCAATCAGAATGCATTGGGAAGCATTCCCATCCGCCCACTGGGATCCGACGTGGCTGAAGGCACGACGGATGGAAGGGCTTCATGTCCGTCACTCGCTGAATCTCGTCGCCACCAGCAAATCACCCAACACCATGTTCGCTCTCCGCAACGTCTCCCGCGTGCGCTCGCCGCTCGCGCGCTCCTTCGCGGCCAAGGGTGCGTGGTGCCACGGAGGGGGAATACTAATAGGAGCAAGAGCAGCGGACTGACAGGACCAACTTCCATGCGCAGCTGAGTACGAGCACATCCTGTCTGAGGTGCGCGGCAAGGTCGGCCTCATTACGCTCAACCGCCCCAAGGTGCGTGGTCGTACGGTGTGTGTGGTCGTAACGTGCGTGCACTTATGGTCTGGCTCTGACTGATATAGGCGCTGAACGCGCTCTGCAGCCCGCTCATTGAGGAGCTCAACGGCGCGGCCCACGCGTTCGACGCGGATGAGAACATTGGCGCCATTGTCATCACGGGCAGCATCAAGGCCTTTGCCGGTACGGGCTAACGATCAACCATTCGTGGGGTACCCCAGAGAAGGCTAAATCACTGTTCCCTTGAATGCGCAGCCGGTGCCGACATCAAGGAGATGGCCACCAAGTCGTTTGTGAACGCCTACAAGAGCAACATGTTTGCCAACTGGGGCGACGTCACCAAGGTCTCCAAGCCGGTACGTTGCGATGTTGTGTCCTGCGCCAACGCAGTCGGCTGAAGGTGTATCCTCGTTATTCATGGACAGGTGATCGCGGCCGTGAACGGCTACGCACTCGGCGGCGGCTGCGAGCTCGCGATGCTCTGCGACTTTATCATTGCCGGCGACAAGGCCATGTTTGGCCAGCCGGAGATCACGCTCGGCACGATTCCAGGCTGCGGCGGTACCCAGCGTCTCATTCGCGCGGTCGGCAAGTCCAAGGCCATGGAGATGATTCTCACGGGCAACATGATCAACGCCGAGCAGGCCGAGCGCGACGGTCTCGTCGCGCGTGTCGTGCCCGCCGACCAGCTTGTCGACGAGGCCATCAAGACGGCCGAGAAGATTGCGTCGTTTTCGCAGCCCGTGATCAAGATGGCCAAGGAGGCCGTCAACGCGTCGTACGAGCAGACGCTCCAGGAGGGCATCAAGTACGAGAGCCGTCTCTTCTGGAGCTCGTTTGCGACCAAGGACCAGAAGGAAGGCATGGACGCGTTCGTGAACAAGCGCAAGGCCAACTTCACGCACGAATAAGTGGGAGACGGATGAAGACGACTCGGCCAGTAGGAAGGAGTTGTAATACCTACCCATTAACAATCCAGACTGCCCACTACTGCTCCATAGAGTATGCTCCGTTTCCACTCGAAAGCCATTTGCCTCTATGGCGACCGTCTATTCTACTCCATGGGCTGACTTCGCACTCCAGGCTTTACGTACCTCACCTCAGGTTCGCGCAGTCGTTACCTTGCCGTTCGCTGTGCTCTTGGCCCTCTTCGCAGCTTCAATGGGGTCTCGCGCCCCGTCCTCCATGCTACCACTTGGTGAGCGTGCTTGTTTCGATTTCGTCGTGCGTTGACCGGACCGCTTGGAGGCGTCTGTGGAGTGGACCACCCAGTCGGGGAGATCCGCGCGCTGCAAATGGTCAATCTGCAAGTCCATGCCCGCGCGCCGCTGGTCCCACTGGTCGACATACAGCGCAAACTCCCGAATGGCCTCGGTTAGATCGAGATCAAAGCCCGTGTCGTTTGTGAGTGCGTGCTTGGGCACATGGAAGCTGAGACCGATGAATAGCCAGCTTGTCGGTGCCTCGCCGGTCGCGCCGTCCTCGACTTCGTAAAAACGAGCAAACGGATGGATTCGAATATGCGGCACGTTTTCCAGTCTGTATAAGAAGACAGGATGAGACACGGTGGCCGCCAACACAGGCTTTGCCGACTTGCGCACCTCTGCAGCAAATACCGAAGGCGAGACTTGACCCATCCAAACCATTTCGAAAAGCTGTCTGGATTCCGCGCCGTCACTTGGACGCGCAAGAAGTGCTTCATCCTGCGACGACAGCCAAAACAAACCGACGGAGTTAGTTCTGACCGCCAAAACACTGGCAAGGGTGCTTTCACATCAACGTGAACTGGAAGGCAACAGTGTGGCAAGCATGGAGTTAGTAGTGACCTTTCGAAAAAGACGGGCTGAGCAAACAGTGACCCCCAAGCTGCTTTCTACAACCATGACACAAAAATCGATAAGGCAGTAAGCGTGAGGATAAACCGATGAGCTGGATCTCAGTACCTTTGTTTCGATCTCCAGAGTGCGTGTCGCGGCTCGTCCGAGTTCCGATTTGAGTATACGCTGCGTGGTGGGAATGACGTTGTACGACGAATTCATCGATGGGTACGCGGGTGTGATAATGGGCAGCAGATGCGTTCGATCGCGTGGGTTGGTCGCGGGATTCCACACCTGTAGGTGATAAACATACAAGGGTTATATCGAAACGTAGCGATGAGAGCAACATCGAGACCTACCGCGAGACGCATGTTCAGAGGCGTCGCAACGACATCGAGAAGCACGGGATTCGGCCACGACCACAGGTGGAAGATACGGAAAAACTTCTGCAGTAGCGTGGCCGGGAGAGCGTTCGGGTAGAGCTGGCAGATACGAGCCACGAGGATCGCCCAGTTGACCCCGCCCAAGAAACCGAGCACGTTCGAGTAAATGCCACGCAGCTAGGCATTAAGAGTTTCAAGCGTCAGGAACACTTTTACGGCAGCGCTGTGTTCGCAGTAAACGTACCCGTGCCCAGTGCTTGACAGCCACCAGTGTCGTTCGAAACCGATCTTGGTGAGGCACTAGTTGCAGGATGCGTTCCGTGACACGGACGCCGTTGAGACTGCGTGCCTACATCAATCGGAGCACAGTCATAGATCAGCACTGAGAGTCAGTAGGCATTTCTTACGGAAGCAGAAGGGACCTACCGATGCCTCGTCCAAGTCCCGGAGATAGTGGTCTTCCAGGACGTCGATGTCAGTAGGAATGGAAGTCAGGCGCAACGCGACGAAAATGAGGTCAACTGGAATGCCGTCCATCTTCAAATAGATAACGGGAACGTAGCTGGTCATGTGGACACAAGAGGTCACGAGGGTCAGTCAGCGCACAGGAAGTCCTACGGACAAATTCTAGATCCACGCACGCATCAGCGATGACGTGGACGTGCTTGACACCAGGCGTCGCCTCTAGTAAAATAGGCACTTTCTGGAAGAAACTCGTCTTGGAGCAGTGCCGGGGAGCGATGCAGAGCCTTTCATACGTGCGGCCGAATCAGCGTCGTGCCATCTCCAGTATCATCTCCCCCATCCAACGAGCACTCTACGTACGCGTCAATGTCGGCGTCTGGATGGTGGACGCCAAGACGGTAGGAACCAAAGGTCTTGACAACAACTTCCTTCTTTGCCGCGTCGGCTTCGCTCATGCCCAGGAGACAGCCTTCGTGGACCGCGTATTCTCGGAGCACGTCCGTGAGCTTCTCGAGCACTGACTCGCGCAGCTTAAGCTCTTCGCTCGTCTCGTACACACGGCAGGATCTAATGGCGCACGCATACACAGGAGCCTCTCATTCCGTGAGCACAAGACCCGATTGATTCACGCCTTGCGTATCCTCCGCACCGGAGCGTTTCCTCGAGACTCGCCTGGAGCTTCACATCGTCGTCAGTCGGGCCCGCGAGCGACAGCGGCGCCGTGATGCCCGGTGATCTGTCGCGCAGCACACACATCAGAGACCTCTACGTTCATACGATCTGTGGATCTCTCTGTGGCTCCCATCGCGCTCGTACCGTGGCGACGCCATTCTGGTTCTTGGAGGCGTTTCCGGACTTTGGATGATTGGGTCAGTTCCGTGCAGTTTCCAGCCAATGTACTGCTTTTGTATACTTACAGTCGGTATTTTATCCAATCAAAACTGCCCAAACTACTCACGAATATCGATCCACATTGAGCTGGTGGAAGAACTTGCTCGTGTGTTCGATGGTTGCACCTGCGTGGACCACGAGATCTCGCGTTGCTCGCCCGTGGGCCACAATGTACTGAGCGAGCGATTCAAGGACGTTCAGGTCGTTCACCAGAGCGAGATTGTAGCCCGTGCCGCTCAGGAATGACCCGGACCGAGCGGCATCGCCGATGACAACCACGTTGTCGCCAAAGCACGATGTCTCCAAATACATTTCGCGGATCTCGAATGGCTGCCACGTCACTGTGATGTCATCTGGTGGTGCGTCAAGGTGGTGGAGACTCGTGAGGAGTCCAAGGTGCTTGCGGAAGTACTGCTTGAGCAACTCTCCATTGTGGTCGTCGTCCAAGGCTCCGACAAACTGAGGAGGAAGCTGCACGGAGCACAGCGAGTGCCGCTTCGTCTGGAAGTTTGCCACAAGGAAGTGACGAAGGCGAGCCGACGAGTAGTCCTGATCGCGGGCGTTGATGACCGTGTACGCGACGGGACCATAGTATTTCTCGATCATGGACATGGCATACCACTGGGAGGCTGACGAGCGTACTTCGCGCAGCTTGAGTTGTTGCTTGGCGATCTGTCTCCGCGCTCCTTCGCAATCGACAATCAAAGTGGGTGAGGCTATGCACTCCCCTTTGCTGTTTTGTACGGCAACCACCGAGTCCTTGGCAGGAGACTGGATCAGCTTGATGTCTCCGCAATTATAGACGATTTTGATTCCTCGCTCTTGGCACAGCTTGACCATCGTTTGCTCCAGCTCCGTAATCTTCACGTTTTCGATACCCAGCCCACGCTGTTGAAAGTCGGCCACCATCTCTGGTGTGATGTTCTGAAACGCTGTGACGATGCCTGTGGACTCGTCGACTTCGAGCCCGAAGTCTCTGCACACTCGAACCACTTCCTTCGTCGAGCTGGCAAACTTGAAGCGGACGTGGTCCTCCGGTGCATCGACAGGTAGACGCCCACTCTCCTTGAGCTCGCGAACGAGTTTCTCGATGCCTTCGCCACGCGTGATGGCACCTTCGCTGGGCACTGCGCCCGTGTGGTGGAACGCCTCTTGCCACGTCGCGTACACGCCAAGTTGACGCAGTCGACACACGCCGAGATGACTGAGCAAGATGTGGTTGTCCCGCGCATGCTTTGCGCGCTTCTCGAGCACAGTGATCTGTGCGACGCCACTGCGCTGGAGCATCAGTGCCGCCGCCAGCCCAGAGAGACCCGCGCCGATCACCACGGCGTGCGTCATTCTCAAATCTCTTCAATCAGATACGCTGGGATTGGTTGAGATCATGTTTCAGACAATTTTGGTCCAATAAACACACGTTAGCATCCTCGATAACTGTACTGAATTAGTATATATCGCTCAGACCCAGATTGCCAGTCGCATTCAAGAGAACCATTGGCGCTGGCAATTAGAAACTCATCGACGCTTGTCCACAATGCGCGGCGCTCTCCACGGCGGACTCTCGCTCGCGCAGACGGCGGTGACCAACTTTGGGAAGGCCGGCAGTCTCACGGTGAACCCATCGGACGACTATGATTATGATTACGTGCTCGACTGGTACGTGGTGAGCTCCTCCATCAATGTGCTGACCTAGTGAGCCCAAACTGATCTTATTGCATGTCTTCCAGTCAGCCAACTGCCCAGCAAGGCCCGCTCGCACTCGCGCTGTCCGACTTTAAAGTACAGCTGCGGAATCGTGAGACGCTCGGCCTCGAGTTTGAGGTACATACGGCGGTTATCTTTATCCAGTAGAAGCCCGTGAGCTAATGTTCTATTGCTCAGTTTGGTGCCCATGAGAGCACGATCAACGAAGTCTGGACGTCGCAGGCCACGCCGTGGAATATCGCAACGTGCTCGAGCGACAAGACTGTCAAGTTCTGGGATCTGCGCGCGCGTGCGCCGACCATGATCATTCCCGTGGGGCAGGAAGCGTGGACGCTCTCGGTCGGCTGTGGCGACTCGCTCTTGCTCACGGGCACCAATGAAAAGGCCCATTTCTTTGACATTCGCACCCAGAAAAAGCTCGGATCGTACGGTGAGAGCCATATTGACGCGATCACGCGCGTGCGGTTCCACCCAACGAACCCGTCGTACGTCGTGACGGCCTCGGAGGACGGCGTCGTGTGCTTCTTCGACTGCCGCGTACCCGTTGAAGACGACGCTCTCGAGTCGATTCTCAATGTTGAGAGCGCCGTGTCCAAGATAGGGTTCTTTGGGCCCAACGCCGAACACATTTTCTGCCTCACGGGAACAGAGACCCTGGATCTCTGGAACCTCTGGACGGCCGAGCGGATCCACCATTATGAGACGCTGCGGGACGACTGCGGCAAGCACGGCGTGCCCACGGACTACCTGATCGACTGCGTGTACGATCAGCAGTCGACGGAACTGTTTCTGCTCGCGGGTGACCACAATGGCACCGTCAATGTGGTCAACATTGGCGGCGGCAATGCACAGCTGCGCCACGAGGCGACGCTCGCGGGCGGCCACAAGGCCTGTGTACGCACGGCGCACTACGATCCCACAAGTCTGACACTGTACACTGGCGGCGAAGACGCTCGCCTCTGTAGGTGGTCGAAGCCGACGCAAACTCCCGGTGGAGCGACAACAACGGCGAGCGCTGCGGCTGAGTCAGCATTCCCAGCGGCCTCACGACGAACCCACGACGCGGCAGGCCTCAAGAAGGCGCGCAAGTCCTCGCGGCCGTATTAGAGCATTAAACACACTCCCCCAAATACAAGAGTGTGACCATTGGATCAGTTATTCTCAGTACGTTCTGCCTGACGCCACATTTAGGTGCGCGCTCCATCCCCCGTGCCGTTGTTACCAGTAGACTCTCCGTGGGTTGGCTCCAAGTTTATATTTACTGGCGGAACGCAAGGCTTCGCGACGTTTGGTGAGGCAAACAGCTCCAATTCTGACCGAAGCAGTCGCCATCCCGATCGGCGGCTGGAGGCGGCACGCAGAGTCGTGAACGGACGACCCACAACAACGACAAGAGAGACGCCGAGGGAGCCATGTCGAACATCATCAAGAAAGTCACCGACTTTTACAAGAAGGACGAGTGCAGCAAGTACTACAAGTTGGGCAAGACACTTGGAACGTAGGTATCCGCTTTTTGTCTGGTGGTCCCGTCGATCCCTAATACGCGTGCCCCAATACTCTTTAGTGGCAGCTTTGCGACCGTCAAGAGCGCAGTCAGCAAGGCCGACAACTCGCGGTGGGCCGTCAAGTGCATCGACAAGGCCAGTCTCACGGCCGAAGACGAAGAGGCACTTCGTGTCGAAGTCGAAGTGCTCCAAATGGTCCACCACGAGAATATCGTCCAGCTGCGCGAAGTCTTTGACTGCCAAAAGACGTTCTACATGGTCATGGAAGAGATGAGCGGCGGTGAGCTCTTCGACCGCATTGTCGAAAAGGAGAAGTACTCGGAAAAGGAAGCCAGCGCCGTCGTCAAGAAGCTCGCGTGTGCGCTGCAGTACTGCCACGACATGGGCATCGCGCACCGCGATCTCAAGCCCGAGAACCTGCTCTACCAGTCGCCCGAGGACACGGCGCAGATCAAGATCGCCGACTTTGGGCTGGCCAAGCTAGTCAAGGGCAACTCGCTCATGCAGACGGCGTGCGGCACGCCCGGGTACGTCGCCCCCGAGATCCTCGAGGGCAAACCGTACGGCGCCGAAGTGGATCTGTGGAGCCTCGGCGTGATCGCGTACATTTTGCTCTGCGGGTTCCCGCCCTTTTACGACGAGAACAATGCGGCGCTCTTTGCGTCCATCAAGTCGGGCATCTTTGACTTCCCGTCGCCCTACTGGGACTGCGTCTCGGCGTCGGCCAAAGATCTCATCTCGCGGCTGCTAGTGGTGGACTCGAAGAAGCGGTTCACGGCCGTGCAAGTGCTCGACCACGCCTGGATCTCGGTACAACTCCCCACTGTCCTCCATAATGCTTTATGGGATCAAATCTGATCGGTGGCATGCGTAGGACGTCCACAATGTGAGTGACGAGGCATTACCGCACTTTACGGCCGAGATGAAACGATACAACGCGCGTCGCCGCTTCCGTGCCGGCATCATGGCCGCCAAGACCATCAGTGCACTCTCGGGCAAGAAGAAATCGGCCGATCTGACCCACAGCACCGCCGCGACCAGCGGTATCCACGGCGTCGTCGCCGGCGCCGAGCAGGTGATGGCGGCGTCACCCGTGTCTCCCCCAGCAGCGACGACGGCAACCGACATTCCGGCGCCGACCACCGCCGTGCCAGCGACGTAGATGCCGGGCGGATACTAGTAGACACGGACCTCTGGTGGCGGAAGATCATTACAAAAGCTTTCAAGTATTACTACAGTAGTACTTCCATCTCACATCGTGGAAGCCTATACAGCACATTACGACGAGTAGAGCGCAGTAGTAGCTATCTGTATTTGCATTCTCAAAACTGCTACCACCTCTCCGCTGCTACTGCCCAGAGTCCTTTTCGTGGACGGATCCTCGAGAACGAAAAACAGCCCACAGCGGAACCCGGATATGCAAAAAAACACCCGCGACACACATACTTGGCCCACGCCCGACGCGGGATGGAAGCTCCTATAACTAATTCACGTCGAGTCGAGCGAAAAAGTCCCAGGCGCTTCAACCACACCCGACGGGGACTTTCGCACTCGTTTGGAGACGGACGCCTCCAG
Source organism: Pythium phragmiticola (assembly GCA_023335935.1). Lineage (NCBI taxonomy): Eukaryota > Oomycota > Peronosporomycetes > Pythiales > Pythiaceae > Pythium > Pythium phragmiticola. The sequence goes on along the minus strand of JAADWA010000428.1, from coordinate 1,703 downwards.
ACGCTTACAGCGCGCAGCCACCTCCGGGCGTGACGGCCATGCTGTCCATGCTCTTGCGCTCGCTGTCCTCCAACTCGGCCGCCTTCTGGCGGGCCTTGTAGATGAACGCGAAGGCAGCACCCACAGCGGCCACACCGAAAAGTGCAACCACGACAACACCAACCACTGATCCCGACCCGGACGCGGACTTGACGTTGGCTTCCACCGCACCACCAGCGTCCTTGGCGCCCGTGGACTTGGCACCGCCACCACCACCGCCACCGCCGATGGCCGTGGTCGCGTCATCCGCCGTCGTGCCGGCAGCGGCGGCACCGCTGACAGTGGCACCGCCCTTCAGGTCCGCCGTACCGGCCTCATTCTCACCCGTCGACTCCTTGTCGGTCGCATCGCTCGACTTCGTGTCGCTCTCAGCACCGGCCTCTCCGGCATGGGAACCCGAGCCCGTGAGGTGCTTGAGGCTGACACCAGCTTCGCCGGCCAACGAGCCGCTCAGGCTGGCCGTGACGTTGACCGACTGCTTGACACTCGACGGAGTCGGCGTGGTCGGCGAAGGCGTCGTGGGGGAGGGCGTGGTCGGCGTCGGCGTGGTCGGCGTCGGCGTCGTGGGAGCAGGCGTGGTCGGAGCCGGCGTGGTCGGCGACGGAGCCGGAGCCGGAGCCGGGTTGCCACCAGCATTGAACTTGGACGACGAGTCCGCATTGACGATACCGTAGTGACGCTCGTACTCCTCGGGCTTGTACGGGGTGTCGAACATCTGGAAGTAGTACTTCTTGCTGTCCGGGAGGAACGACGCCCAGGCCTTGTAGTCATCGAAGTACTTCTTGGCGCCGTCGACCGAACCGACGCTGCCGAGGTACGTACCCGCCGTGGGCCAACCAGTCTCGGTCAGCATCAGCTTGCCGCCAATGCCCGGGAGGCCGCTGCTCATCACAGCCTTCCACTGCGCATCGGTTTGCTTAATGGCCTTGTCGGCCGTGGTACCGGGAGTGAAGAACGGGTGGATGTTGACACCGACGACGTCGCAGGCACTGACAACCTCGGCCATACCAGCCACGGGCTGAATGTAGTCGATCGAGCGCTGCACGGTGCCGACCTTGACGTTCGGCGCCGCGGCCTTGATCCGGTTGATGACGTCCACCATGCCACCGACGCCATTGGCGGCGTTCTCGTTACCGACAAAGATGTAGTCAATGTTGCCCGACTTGGCGGCCTTGATGGCGTTCGTGATCTGGATCTCGAGGTTCGAGTCGGCGCCGAACGGGACACCAAGCGCACCACGGAGACCCGACTTGGCGACGATGTCCGCGAGGTCAACGCCAAAGTGCGTGATGTACGTACGCACGTGGGAGAAGCCCTTGGACTTGATGGCCTGCATGTCGCGAGCCGCCGAGTCGGCCGTCATGGTGCCCGGTCCGTGGTTCGGGTCAAAGCAGACGCCGTCCGCGTAGGCGCGCGCGGTGAAGCAGGCGACAAGCACCGAGAGGATGGAGACAGCCGACTTCATGGTAGTATGTACGCGAGACGAGGAGGCTTGGAGGGGAGAGAGGTCAGCTTGGCGGGTCGCGTGGGGAGTATCTAGCCGTCGACAAAGTAATCTCGAAGGGTTTTCTTCGGGAGCCTGCAGAAGGATAAATGACGGGTCTCCAGAAGAAGCCAGGGCGCTCAGGACATCGGAATCCACGAGGAAGGACCAGCCCCCCCCC
>JAADWA010000427.1:0-25945 GCA_023335935.1 Pythium phragmiticola | reverse complement strand
GGTCCAGCTTGAGCCCCTTCTCGTACGACTCGCGCGCCTTGTGGAACTCCTTCATGAAGAACTGGATCGCACCGAGACGGCTGTACGCCTTGACGTACGTCGGGTCGAGCTCGAGCGCCTTCTCGCAGTCGCGCTTGGCCTCGACAAACGACGTGAGCTTCGTGTACGCGGCCGCACGGTTCGCGTAGTACACGGCGCTCGACGGGTCGCGCTTGATGGCTTCGCTGTAGCGCTCGACGGCCTTGGGGAAGTCGCCCGCCTTGAACGCGTCGTTGCCTTCGTTCTTGGCGACCAGCGCCTTCTCGGGATCAATGTACGCCAGTTCTCTGGCCTTCTTGAGCTTGAGTTGAAGAGCCTTGATCTTTTTCTCCACATCCTTGGAGCGGAACTCGACCTGCCCATTCTCATAGGCCTCAATCGCACTCGCCAGGTTCTCGGGCGTCTCGCCCTTCTTCAAATACGCATTGCCGATACGCACATATACCTTGGCAATGAGCTGGTAGTCGGCGCGGTTCGCACGACCCACTTCAATGGCCTTTTTGCAGTCGGCAATGCACGCATCGTGCTCGCCCATCTCGAGCTTGACGGCCGCGAGGTTCGAGTAGTACGCAATGTTGGTCGGCAGCTTCTCGATCGCCTCTTCGTAGCACTGCACGGCCTCGGCAAACTGCTTGTTCTTGTAGAATACATTGCCGCGGTCCTTGGCGGCGTCGGCGGCCTTCTTAATCTCACGTTCTTGGATCTCTTCTTCCGTCAAGTCCTCTTCCATCGGTTCGGGCTCGGGCGCCTTGGTGGGCTCGGGCGTCTTGGCCTTGGGCGCCGACGATGCGGGCGGCTCCGTGTCGGCGTCGTTCTCGTTCATGCTCAGGTTGAGCCCCATGAGCTCCCCGAGCACCGTCATGATCCGCGGGTCCTTCAAGTGCGTGTTGATCTTGCTCGGATCGCGCTGGATCTCCTGGAGCTTGGCGACAAAGTCAGCGTCGTGGAGGTACGGCGACAGACGCGGGTTCGTCGCAATCTTGGCCATCATGTCGGGCCCAAACGCACTCGCAAGTGGGTTGAACGCGCGCTGCGAAAGCACCTTCTCCACCTCGGCACGGCCGCTCGTGCACGCGGCGTTTCCCGGCTCGGCCTGCAGTCCAGCCTCGTACGCGTTCATGGCCTCATCGTAGCGGCGCAGCGCGTGGAGCGCCGCGCCCTTGCGCGAGTGGCCCTTGCCCCACGTGGGCTTGAGCTTGATGCACTGCTCGGCGTCTTCCAGCGCGTGCTCGGCGTCGCTGAGCGAGAGGTACGCGGCCGAGCGGTTCGAGAAAAAGACGTGGTCGTTCGGGTTCAGCGCGATGGCCTCACTGTAGCAGGAGACGGCCTCCTGCGCGTTGCCCGCCGAGAGCGCGGCATTGCCCTTCGCCTTCCATTCGTCCGCGGTTGCCATGGTTCTGGATGTTGGTTTGTGGGGAGGAAGGAAGACTCCAACGTTGGGAAAGTTGGCGAGGCGATTTTCGTTGGTGGGACCTGTGACAACTAATATGTGGAATCTTTGGTGTGGATGTTCTCGAAGGCGTGATGAGCCCAAGCAGAAAGCGTTGCTTCGCTCATGCAGGTGAGAGAACGAGACGTGGCGATGAGATGAATGGTTTCACATCAGCGAATGACTCGCTGCAGGCCAATGAATGCGCCGTTGGCATTCTCATCAGATGCCATCGATATCATCAACTCCCAACTGCATGTTTGTTGGATTTCCAGAACCCCGTCATTTTCCCGCCCAAGGCGGATCCATCAATCATTTCTCGAAGGTCTTGGCTGCATGGCTTGGCACGAATATTCCAGAAAAAAAGCCTCTGTTGTTTTCTACCAGGTCATCCCATATCACGAGTGGATACCTGTTACAAACCTGCTGAACCCAATATACCTTGTTTCAGTACACCGGTCGAGATGATATCATCTTCCCATTTCTCGCGTGTCCATTCCCCACTAAGCTTATGCGCTCTCAGGGGCCTTTGTGCTGGTGCTGGTCGTTGGCTTTTCCAGCGGCTGTGGGCCACTTCCGGCTTGGAGATCAATCTTCTTCATGGGATGCAGTAGCTTGGACGGCGTCACCACGGCCGTGCGCAGTGTCCGCGCGAGCTCACTCTCGCCCTCCACCTGGAGCCCCCTATACAGCCACCGTCCATGGGTCAACGGCTTCTTCTCGATACCACGAGCGACCAGTCTGCATCCAAAGTACGTACTCGTTGGTCTCGTGGAATCGCTTGAGTTCCTTGGCGACGTGCATGGACGGGAACGTGCCGGCCTCGACATCTTGGAGATCCCGAATCTTCCGCTTGGGGTTTGGACTGCTGTCTATACAGTCACACATACAACGTGAGACGCGAACGAGGCCAACTCCCCAACACGCCATTAACACGTACGGCTTGTCAGCGCGTCAAACAAGTCGTTGCCGCCGGTGCGTCGGTTCTTGACCCGCTCGGGAGTCTCGAAGAGGTGCGGTCGCTCGGCCACTGGCCTTCTCGTGGTCGTGGTCGTCACCGTTGCTTCTGCTCCCGCCGCCTCCACTTGTTCGTTCGCTTCGCTACCGGTACTCTCACTACCACCTCTTGCCTGTGACGGCGACGACACCCTTTGCTCATCGTCACGCGCGATTGCGTGGGCACCCAAGTGGCCCGGCGGCGGCGGCCGGTACTCGCGCTTCCACCATCCTTCTTCGCCTCCAGTCTGGTCCCTTGTCTCATCATTATCTTCCGCGCGACTGGACTGTCGATGGGCCTCCTCTTCACGATTTGTTGATCCGCTGCGGGATTTCTCGCTCTCCTCGGCCTCGATCTTGAGTCCCAACCGCCGTCGTATGCTCATGCCTCGTGCTGACTTTTTGTGGGGCAGCGCCAACGTCTCCTCTGTTCCCGTTCCAGTTCCTCGACGCTCGTCGTCTTCCCGGGTATGGTGAGCCTCTCGCAGTTCTTCTGTTGCGCAAGACCCCATAGCTGTCTTCGATTCGGGAATCGCACGGGGCGTCGCGCGGTCGCCCTCTCTTGGTCGCTCGTCGTTGGTCTGCATTGGACGGTCGCTTGGCTGAGATTTGCTTCGATGCTTTTTTGCCGGTCTCACAGGCCAGTCAGTCTCTCTTGCTGGTGAGGGGAGAGGGGCGACGACCGCGGCGCTTCCGGTCGTTCTTCTTTTCTGCCCAGACGCTTGTCGTTGTTTGCTCGAGACGACGCCATGGCAAAGCCGTTTCCACGTCGCAGCAAGTATCAATACGATGTAACCGCACGGATCCGCGTGTCGTCCCTTCACCTGAAGAAGAAGAAGAAATAAATCCTCAAGGGGTTCTTCTTCAAAAATACTTTAGGGTACCAAAATGCTGCTGCGGAAGCTGTTGGATCCGGACGAGACAGCGCGTCGGCGCCGGCTGCGCGCGCGGATCGTGCGTCGCAACCGCATCCGCAAAGAGATCGCGCAGGGTCTCGAGCCGAAATGGCATCGCCGGACGCCAGCCACGGCCCGTACGGTCCACGACTATGGGTGGAACCCGCTCGAGGACGGCACGGCTGCCGTCGCCGACCAGCGCCGCGTCGAGAATGAAGGCAGTGCACTCGCATTTTTGGTCAGGGCCGCGACGCCCACGGATGGCAGTCGGTCCAAGGCAGTCGCCGCGCGAGCTCGGTCGCCTGCACTCATGGAAGGAGTTGAGCACGTGCCATCACGGTTCAGAAACCGTGCCGCGATGACCGAGGACCAACGGCACGGCGCGTCAGCGGGCAGTAGTGGGGACGCAGGAACCGCAAACCATCGTCCAGTTGCTACAGCGTCCGGAGAAGATATTGGGGGTAATGGCGTTGCGCGTCCGTTCAACGACCGCGTGCGTATGCAGTGGAAGGACGTTCTCGAACGGATCCTGATCCAGCGCCACGAGCAGATTCTCGCCAAGGACGCGAACCGTGCGTGGCGCCAAGAACGACTCGCGCTGCTGCTCTTCAAGCGTAAGCAGTACGCGGCGGCACGCGAGCACTTCGTCAAGGCCATCACACTGGGATCGAAATCGAGCCTGTGCTGGCGCCGGCTCGCGCAGTGCCACTGGTTCGACTACGTCGCCCGCCACGACTGGGATGCGCTGTGGGACGCCAAGGCCGCGTTCGAGCAGGCGCTGTGTCACGTCGAGATGGCGTGTAACCCGTACGTGCTCTTGGACTACGCACGCGTGCTCGAAGTTCTGGGTAGTTATGAAGCGGCCCTCACAGCCTGCGCGTCTCTGCTCACGACGTTCCCGCGGTTTGCGCTTCGCACGGCCGTGACCGTGCGGTTCGTCGTGCTGCAGCGGTACCAGTTGCTGACGTCGGGCGAGACCATGAAAGCTGTCGACAAGGAGCGAGCGATTGGCAAGTGTCTTGAGCTGACCAAGACGCTCCTGTTGGATAAAAATGTTGTAGACAGTGCTCAGTATCCACTGGTGCTGTACACCCATGTGCGACTGAACGAGCTTCTCTTCGAGACGGCCATCACGCGTAGCGACGCCTCAGGGACTGCAGTCGCCAAGGCCGCGAAGACGAGCGCCGACGTGAGTGCAGAGGAACTCTTCAAGCTCGCTGGGTCGCTTGGAATCGGGAGCATCACGCCCAACATGAACTGGAAGACATGGCGACTCCACAGTGACACGTATCTGCGTTGGGCCGACCATTTCCAGCGCATGGACGAAAACATCGCGGCGGCCGATGCATTAGCGAGAGCTCTCGAGCTGATGGAGATTCCGTTGGAGAAGCAGCAGCCACTCAAGACTCCAGCCGACGAGAATGCGAGTCGCAAGATCGCCTTATATACAGCCATGGCCTTCAACTATTACCAGAGCAACCAAATGGAGCGCGCGATCCGTGCGATGGAGACCATCTTTCAATTGGATCCATTTATCGAGACGGTGCGACAAAGCCTCGCAACATGGTTCCCCGCCAAGTGGAAGTGCGTCGCGTGTTCTTGAGCTTGGGAACTGATCTCGTCGAATCTGAATGAGCTCTTGATGCTGTGAGACTGTAGAGATCGCATCGAACTGGAAGACGCGAGCCAAGTGCAGATCGCACGCGTGCTTCGAGGCCTCTGGGGCCGAGCCAAAGCACAGGAAAGGCGTCGTGAAGTCGAGAGGCAGTTGGAGATCACGTATCGAGCGCATCCGTACCATCCGCTGCATCGACGTAACCTCTTGCGGCTGCTGAAGGCCCAGTACGCGCCGCTGTTTCTTGCTCAGGACCTCGCCGCGAGACGCATCCAACTCGCGGCTCGTAAGTTCCTCGCTCATGCTCGAATCCGCTGGGCGTTCCAGGCGCAAAAAGCCAAACAGATTCGCGACCTGCGCACCAAGCACGGCACGCGCAAGTACCGATACAATCGCCACGTGCGGTTCCAACTCGCGCAGCTTGTCCCCGACGAGTTTGACGCGAGATTCCGGCGAGAAGACCAGGCCGCTGCGATGGCGCAGCGCTGGTACCGTGGCGAGCGTGTCCGCAAGGCGTATCGAGCTGAACGTGCAGCGATTCGAGTCCAAATAGAGCGGGAAATTCAAGCGGTTGGTCGTATCCAGCGAGCATACCGAACATATCGCCAGCATAGTGAGAGGCTGGTGCTTGTGAGAGCCGACCAGCTTCTCTATGAGACGCAGCGGCGTCTCCAACACGCGCGGGAGCGACTAGCCGTACAACTTCAGCGGCTCTATCGCCACTGGAAGAATCGCCTGGTACTGGCAACTCGCATCCAGCTCCAACAGATCGCCCGCCACAGGAGATTTGAAGTCCGTAGCAGCAGCGCCGCGAAGATTCAGAGGCGGTGGCGACGCCATGCCGCTCACAGGCGAGGCGACAAGACTTCTGATGCATCCATGCTGCTCGATGAGCTGCGGCGAGGCCGCGAGCGTGTACTCGCCGAAGAAGCCGAGGCGTATCGCATCCAGTGGGAAGGATCGGCTCGCAAGATCCAGGCCGCGTACCGAGGGAACCGTGTGCGAGCGTCGCTGGTCAAGATCACTCGCCAAGTTGCTCCCCCCGCGACGAGTGAGATCGCACTGCTGCAGCAGCAGGCGGCAAAGGACCCCAACCAAGTCTCCCGCGTTGTGATTCTCACTGCGCTCGACAGCGTGAAGCAAAAGCGCGCGCTGTTTGACTTTCCTGTGGTTGTCCTGCGACCCGACGCGTTGCTTCCACTTGACCACGTGACTGCTGCGATCCAGCACAGCAGTGTCCTCCACACGCTCGTACTGGACGGTGGAAACTTCCAGAGTCCTCGAGCCGAGACGATTTTCCAGTCGCTCCGGTTCAGCAAGACGCTCCGCGTGGTGGCGCTGGGAAATGTCCGCCTGAATGCCAGCAGGTATCAAGGCCGGAGAAGGTCAGGCACGCCGACTGTGCCTGAAGATAATGAAGGAGACGTCGACGACTCGGAGGATGACAGTACTAGCGAAGACGATGATGACTTCGAAGTCGACGACGGCCAAGACGCAACACCCATGCGCGTTCTCTACGAGACGCTGCGCACTGCAAACTTCCTCCTCGAGCAGCTGCTCCTCGATGGCAATGACTTGTTGGTTCGGCGAGACGCGAGGTGGCTCGCCCAAGTCGTGGGCGACTACTTTTACGGTCGATACGGCAAACTCAAAGTGCTCGCGGCCCAGCGCATGCAAATCTCTGACGATGCGGCCGCCACATTTGGCAACGCGCTCGCAATCAACACGGTGCTCGAACGTCTCAACCTCAGCGGCAATTTCATTCGCGATGCCGCTGCTCTGGCGATCGCCACCAACGGACTGAGCTTCAACGCCTCGCTCGTGCATCTGAATCTGGCTGACAATTGCGTTGGCAGCAGTGGCGCCCGGGCCTTGTTCGCGAGCCTTGAGACGGCCAACCGCACGCTACGCTCGCTGATACTGAGCAACAACTTGGTCATGAACGACGCCGTCGCTGGTTTGTTCACGATGCTGCAGGCCAACGCTGTTGTTGAGGAGATGGATTTACGAGGCAATCTCATTCATGCCGACCACCTGAGCGAGATTGACGACGCGCTGCGGGAACGTACGACGGCGTGCAATGGCGACCTGCGCTTGTTTCTCGCGCGACGCCGGCTCAGCCGGTTCACACAACACGGAGGTAGAGTGACCACGATGTCGTCCGCGAAACGGACATGCGTCAATAGCAAACGCCAGCTCGCACCACTGTCACCGCAGAAATGGATCCAGGCGCATACCCAACCAACGACAGGGCGGGTGGGTGCGTCTGCACCGCTCTCACTGGTTCAGCCGCCGTGTGTCGTCTTCAGGGAAGTCGCCCAGTACGCGTCGTCCAAGAAGATGGAGACAAAACCCCACAAGCAGACGGCTGTAGGCGATACGCTGCTGTTCTCGTCACCGCCCAGGAAACAGCAAAAGCCGCAGCATGAACTAGCAGCTGAGACACGGCTGCCCGTGCTGGTGGTAAGCCCACCCAGGGGATCGCAACTGCGGCGGGGACGTCGGTACTGAATCCTCCAGCAGATGAAGCGAGCTGAGAGAGTTGGTCGAGGAACGCGTCGGTGCCGTCCCATCCACGGATCTCCCCAGACGCGAACGCTTGATGAACGACTGGTAAATCTCCAGGCGCAGTAGTCAACCGAGCCAACGACACAGTGCGCGAACTGCTTCGTGGCCGCGTCGCGTCGCTGTCTCCACCCGCACGCGAGTGCCCACGATGCGCGGAGGGAGTTCTGTCTTCCGTACACTGCATCGCACCCACGTTTTCAAGATGGTGTCATCCCGTCGCAGCCGTCTGTAAGGAGAACTCTGCTCGCATGTGGCTGGACTTGGTGGCGACGCCGGCCAAGAACAGTTCGGTCAAGAGACTCGCGCTCTCTGGTCAAGAGATGTTGTGGTTCGCTTTCATGGCCAGGGACGACAACGCCATGTGTGTTTGCGATCTCCACAAGTGCTTGCTGCTGGACGGCTCCAAGTCTGCGGCGGAACTGCTCGTGCGTCTGCTGCGAACTCGTCGACGTCTGTTCTGGTCGTCTCATCTCTCTGGACGAATCCAAGGTGTACTTTCGCTTTAGCAGCTTGTGCAGCTTGGCCTCAAACTCGACGCTTGCGTGGATGCCCAATGGCACGCGGCACGCCTCGGCGACTTGGTCCTTCACAAACGCTGAGAACGCAGGGTTCTCAAGACGAAACTGGTTCTCCGACAGCTCCCACGTGTTGCGAACATGCGTGTCGACGAGTGTCTGCTCGCCGTGGCCAAACGGCGCCAAGTGGCTCGCAGCGATCAGCACATGGGCCGACGCGTCGGTCAATGGTACTGAGACGTCCCCAAAGCCATCAATCACGAGTCCAGGGAGGGGAAATGTAGCGTACACGCCCGTTGCGAAGTAGTCACCAGGTGCCTCGACCTTGTCGATGGCCTCGCTCACGGCACGCAGTCGCGCGTCGTACTGAGATGGCTTCTTCATCTCTCTTCAGATGGCTTCTTCGACGTTGTGGGCGAGTTGGAAAGTGAGCGTTGGCTACAGCAGCAGGGGAGCACACGGAAGGGAAGAGAAAACGCGAAGAGGCCGCTGGCCTCGCCATAGCGCTGCGACGCGGCGGCATGATGTTGGCTACATTCATCATTCGTTCTCTGTGATACCCATACAAAAAAAGTGTGGATTCCGCAATGCCGCGAAAGCCAAATATGGCGTGGTGCACACTATTCTATTCTTACGTTGCCTCAGATTGCGGGTCACTCATAGAGAATGATGGCTTATGTTGCATCAGTCTTCTCGCTCTCTCGCTGGGCTCGCATTTCCCTCAAGCCGTCACGTCCCCTTCCTCATCTACCCGTCTTCATGGATCTGTCGTCGGCCGAGAGCGCGCTGCGCACGCTGAAGCACCGCCCGAAGGTGCAGCCAGGAGCGGTGGACACGAGCGCGGCGTTGCTGGCGCTGGTGTCCCCGCAGAAGGCCAGTGGTGGCGGCAAAGATACGACGCCCGAGTCGCTGCGCGAGCAGCTCGAGCGTGGGCTTACGACGCTGCTCGTGTTTGGCAAGGAACGCTGGGAACCGCTCGCAGTGGTTGCCGTCGTCGTGCGTGATGTGATCCACCAGCACTTGGACCAGGGGAAGCAGCTTGACGCCGCCCCATCGGAGCCATTCTCGCGGGTCTTTCTTGAAGCTGTCGTCACGCCGCTCGTGCGCGACAATCTCGAACACTGGGAGCCTCGTGTGCGTATCAGCATGGCCAAACTGATCGGCGCGCTTGCCCGATTGGATCTCGTGTGGGCCACTGGGCAGTTCACACCGCTCGTGGTCGAGTCCGTGCAGTGTAATTTGACCCGTTCCCCAGACTTCGAAGAGACGGGTTTCGAAGACGTCGATGACAACGTGAGCATTAATGGCATGGAGTCACCCACGGGTGGTTCGCAGGCCGGCACGCCTCGTACGCCGTCGACGCCGCATCGTCTCGACGACGTGAGTGGCTGGAAGGCACTGGAGAGTTCATTGTCGGCGTTCAAGTACATTCTCCGAGGAGCACGCGAGAGCTTCTTGACCGCGAAAGAGGACGGCTCGTTCGAGTACCTGACGCCAGAAATTTTCGAGATCGTCTCGACCAAGGCAGTGTTCCACATCAACCGCCACGTGCGACTGGTGGGGCTGGACATTCTCACGGCACTGTGCGAAGTCGCACCCGTGGGCTTCCTGGATCAGCAACGCACCCAGATCACCGACGTGGTGCTCAAGTGTATCGTGCGCGGCATGCAGGACAACTGGAGCCAAGTGCGGTACGCGGCATGTATTACGACGCGTGCATTCCTGATGAAGCTGCAGGATCCCGTGCGTGAAGAATACTTTGGTGCACTCGTGCCTCGCATTTGCCTGAACCGCTACTACGTCGCCGAGCGCGTGCAGAAGCACTCCCAGGAAACGTGGCGCATGGTTATGGGCGACCGTGGCCGCGAGGTCGTCGCCAAGTACGTGAAGGAGATTGTCGACTACTACATTGAGATGACTAGCCACAGTGTGCGCGAGGCCGCCTGCCATTCCATCGCCGAGCTCGCGACGAAAGTGGACAAGAACGCGGTGCGTCCACACGTGCCGCGTCTGCTGGAAGCGCTGCTGTTTTCGTTTCGGGACCCTTCCTTCCTCGTGCGCGACGCGGCGTGTTTGGCGTCGTCCCAGTTCGTGGTGGCATTTCCTGAGGAGTCGCGCGATGCACTCGAGCAGCTTTATGAACTCTGGATTGATCACTTGTCGGACGAGATCTGGTCGCTGCGTGAAGACGCGGCGATCGCGTTGGGTAACGTCATGCGCGCGTATGGCAAAGATGCCGTAGATCGCGTCGCGCCCATCGCGGAGGACTTTATCGAGCGCGCCAAGAAGCAGCCGGCGATGTCCCAGCACGAGCACGACGAGCACTGCAAGGCACACAAGCAGCACACCAGCAAGCAGGCATTTTCGTGCTGCTCATTTGAGCCAATCAACGACCAGCGCCATGAACACCGCGAGAAGCAGCCGTGGGAACACACAGACGGCGCGATCTACTTGGTACGCGAACTATGCGCTGTCGCACCCGAAGTCGGTGTGAGTCTTCTTCCAGCCCTCGCCGATGTCGCGATCTTGCGTCATTTCCCTCAGACTGCAACACTTCAGGAAACCGTGTGGAAGCAGTTGCCTCTGATGTGCGAAGCTCTCGGCAAGCGTGTGTTCAAGCAGTACTTGGAGCTCTTTCTCGACCCGCTCGTGTTCACGCTTCAAGGCTCGAACCGTCTGGCCAAGTTTGCCGCCGGAGATTGCGTTGCGCAGCTTAGCAAGCAGATCGGACCCAATATTTTCTTGGGTCGACTCCAGGCGAACCCCACGTGGGCCGAGACTATTGGTCCGAACGTGCCCGCCCAGCCTGCGTATTAGGACAGCACCATGTGCGAAGGGTATGCAAGTACCAGACAGCATCGATAGCAAATGCGTGCCTTCATTTGCCCCACTAACTCCTATTATTTTCGCTCCTGTTTGGCGTCCTTGACAGCAGTGCTGACTCGCGGAGGAAGTGGTCGGAAAGCGCCCGTCTTGTTGATGTAGCTCCATAGATATTCCGAACCAGAGAGAAACGTGGTCGTCCCCACGACACCACTGAATAGATCGGACACACAAAGCCATACATATCGTCAGTATATGATCCAACAGCACCCTCACCTTCAACAGGCTGCTCCACTCACACGAGGATATCCATGGCTGGATCCCCCGGAACGTGCCATGCGGCGTTGGTCAGCGCAAAGCCAAACATAGCGAGCTGCAGCGCCGTGTTGACCTTGCTGATCATCGACGCCTCGACCTTGAAGGCTCCACTGTCGGTCGTGTCGAAGAACGCCGAGTCGGCGGCCTTGGTCTTCAGTCGATGGTAGAACGTGCCCGAGACCAACAGCACATCGCGGCCAAACACGAGCACGACGATTGGCCACGGCAGAAGACCGGACGAGAGCATACTGAGCGAGAGCGTGCCGATCATGAACTTGTCGGCAAATGGATCCAAGAACGACCCAATAATCGACTATACAACAAGAGACAGCAAGGCGATAGGCACGGCAGGCAGCAGGAAAGAATCATCACAACCAAGGAGCGTACCTCTTGCTTGTATCGCCGCGCGATGAAGCCGTCGAGCCAATCCGAGAGCCCAGCCACAGCGAGTACTGGATACGAGTTCGCTAACACCGTCAGGGGTACGCTCTCCACAAACAGGCAATGTCAAGTAGTCACCTTACCTCCCACAGCCGTCGTGTACGAGCCGTCGTAGATGAGGTAGCCGAGGTACGGCGTCGCGAGGATACGCGCGAAGGTAATCGCGTTTGGCAGATTCACGACCTGGTGCAATGCGAGATCCTTCGCACGCTCGACGTCCGCACTCACGAGCTCTTTGGCGCGTTGCACATCTTCTAGGAGTTGCTGTCGGAGCAGCGCCGCCGTGAGCGTCTCCTTCTCGGCCTTGCGCAAGCTCTCATCGTCGTCCTGTGGTGATGACGACGACGACACTGACAGCCACCGATTCAGCGCCATTTGCGACGATACCTGCACCGGTCGAAACCTCAGATGCGCAGCTGTACGGCTTTGTATCCGCTGTGCAGCCGCGGTGCTTGGCATGCATGCCGCCAGCGAACGCCGTGCGGTGAGCAGCAGCATCTTGACGAGACCTCGAGAAGTGGTCGCTGGTGTTTGACGTGAGACTGGAGGGCTAAGTACGGTTCGGATCTACTAAGTTCGCATTGCATTAGGAAAGATGTGGAGCTGTGGAGAACTTCTGTTACCGGTACATGGAACTGCTCGTCGACTTTGCCCCCTTTCTTGGTTATATGACTGTCAGCGATGCATGAGAGTGGTGCGCAAATGGATCCATTTCCATCGGCGCGGCTTCACTCAAAAGCGACGTCCAATGCGAGCTCTAATTGGACGACTTGCCGCTCTTGCCCTTGTAGACCTGCTTGCCGTGTGTCCATGGGACGTAGTTGTGCTTCCACATGTGCTTGATCTGGCGCTTCATCGTGAGCGTGAAAAGCGCGATGAAGTAGACGAGCAAGATGGGCCAGAACACTGGCACGTCAAACGCGCTGCTGAGCGTCATGAGCAGGGAAATGACGGTCGCCTTCGCGGTCGAGTACCAGAACTGAAATTCAGGCACGCGACGCGTGAAAGGTCGGAAGTCCTCGCTGAGCTTGGACGGAAGGAGAGGACCTTCATTTTCGTTGTCGATCTATGGGGCACAACACAGATGAGAACCACCATTATATAGACATCATTCAACGTGGGATCGTACCTGAGGCGACAGGAATCCGATAAACAGATTGAGGAGGTAGATACCAAGTCCGTAGGTGACGATGTGGAATGCGTTGAGCACGAACACGCGGTACAGGTACAGACAGAGCAAAAACGCCGCGAACCCCCAACGCCCGTACACGTGGATCGTGGACTTGTCCAGCAGGTGCTGCCACTTTCTACACAACCACACACACCCCAATTCATCATGAGCACATTAATCGAAACAAAGTGCGCCCAGAGATAGGGGAATCAAGCCCAAGGGGAACGTGACCGCAACCCAGTGCCTTTTCGCGTCATCACGGCGTGACTCCGCTATCCTTCCTTCATATTCAGCAGCTGAATAATTTTACATACCTCTTGAACGACGCAGACACGCGAGCCACAAACGGAGGTTCCGTGAGTCCCTGGGAGTCGCCTTCCATCGCAATTGCTCGTTCTGTTCGCTGCTAGTCGCGTGCGTGTCCGCGTACGTGAGTGTCCCTGGCTTGTCGACGGCGTGAGCTTCCGACACGTTGTGTTCGGTGCTGATTGGGGGAATCTTGCTGGACTTTCAGTCCGTCCCAGACGAACGAAACCGGTATTAGACCTTGAAACGGATAATACCGGTGGCCATACCGGTAAGTAGTGTTTCTTTGGAGCAGCCAAGTGCAACCTCTGGGACCATCACTCTGGTATCTACTTTGAAGGGTGGTCTTATTTTTTAATCTGGGTGAATGGGTTTTTGATGCTTTTCCGTCGAAGGAAAGGGGGTGGTTTCTTCCATTCATCAGTTTCCAGCGAAGACGAGAGACCCAGCAACCAACCATGGCGCCGCCGGATGTGGACGCGATGATCACGCTCAAGGTCGACAACGTGCCGTTCAACGCTGCGTAAGTACTGCGCATCGCATTCTCCGTGTCGCGCTCGTTCTATAGCACTCTTTTCTCGCGCTGCAGCGAAGGGGAACCCACCCAACCGGCCGTTGGGAACTAGCGCTTTCCCTTCGGCGGGTGACGTTGCACTCTCGCTCTGTGTGCATGTTTGCTGCACCTCGCTGTGTGTGCCTGTATGTGTATGTATGTGTGGTGTGTGTTGTTCGTGTGGTCGTGTGGTCGTGTGGGCTCGTGGTCAACCGTGTCGGGGGCGAGGCGGGCGGTGCAACGGGAGGAGAGACCGAGACCGACAGACGGTGATTCTGTGTGTGTGCGTGGGCGTTGCCGTGTTGGCGAAAGCCATTCGAGAGAGCCAGAGGGAGCGAGCGCGAAACTGTGCGAGGAGTCGTTGTGGGAGAGAACCTGTCAGCTAACGAGTGTGTCGATGTTGTTCGTGCAAATTGGGCTCTCGTGTCATCTTTCGACTGTATCGTCTTCAGCGCCGAAGATTTGAAGGAGTTGTTCATCAAGTAAGTTGCCCCTCAACTTTGAGTGTGCTCTGTTTGATTCACGTGCTCACAATTAATGTCTTGCAGGTTTGGTGAAGTCGGAGATGTCTACATTCCGAAGTCGCGCACGTCGAATGAGTCGCGTGGCTTTGCCTTCATCCGATTTATCAACAAGGAAGACGCCGAGAAGGCCATCGAGGGCATGGAAGGTTACGAGCACGAAGGTCGCCAGCTCCATGTGCAGTACGCGAAACAGCGCCGCCCCGAGAACCCGCGCGAGTTCTACCGTGAGCGAGACCGTGGACGTGACGACCGACGAGGTGGATACGATGATCGTGGACGTGGTGGATACGATGACCGCCGCGGAGGTTTCGACCGTGGATACGATGATCGACGTGGCGGATACGATGATCGTGGTTACGATCGTTATGACGACCGTGGGCGTAGTGGTCGCTACGGCCGCTCGCGCTCGCCTGACCGCCGTGATTACCGTGATCGCAGCCGTGGACGTGGTGGCCGAAGCCGCAGCCGTTCACCTCGACGCGACCACCGCGGTGGCTCACCTCCCCCTCGTCGCGACTAAATCGGCCGCGCGAAACCCGATGCCTGATCCGTCCGACCCGAGACCAGTACATTCGACCGTGAGATCAATCCAGTGCGAACGAGCAGACCGCCGTGTGTATGCTCTTTGTGGCTGTGGGTTTGGATCTGAGTTGAGACGTGTTTGTCGTCGAGCTCCGATCTATCCCCCGATCTTGGCGTTGTGCGTGTGCGTGGTCGTTTGCTTTCATTTTGCTTGCATAAAATTTCATGAGAGCGATAACAGAAAGAGAGCATGATGCTAATTTTCGTCAGTTCCTTTGCCCTTTGGTGGTGATCGTGCATTGCTTGCGGAATTCCAGGTACTCTGAAAATGCAGCAAACCGAGTCACGGCACTCGTAGCGCACTGACGAACGGTGGCTGCTCGTTCGCCGTGATAACGGGTACGTGCCCGCCAAGACCTCTGTTATCCATCAAAATGGATACTTTCGGAGAAATTTGGGCAGCGCTTCGCCTCGTTCCCATAGATCCATCCAGCTTCCATTAGATATTAGAGGGCCATGTTGCCTGTCTTGTCTATCCTATCGAAGAATCGAAAGAGAACATACCAACGTACGCACAACTCATTCCTTCAAGGAGATGAAAAGCAAGAAGACCCAGAACTTGTGTATCAAATCGGCAAGGCATGGATACAGTATCCATTTTGGCAGCCAGCTTTAGCGCAAGGTCTCGGCGCTCGCTGTGGCCAATTTTGAGGACACCGATGCCGGATATTCGCTCGTGGTGGGCACGTCGTCGACATCTTCTCGAAGTTTAGACGAGCTGCATGTACTGATTTGCACTGTGACACTAACCATCGAGGTATCGTAGATGAGCTGGAAGAGACGCCTTGGGCAGTATGTGCACAGGAAGCTGGCGACGAAAACTACGGTTTACTTTTGTTATCGACAAGACCTTCCTTCTTGCATGAGTCTTCGATAGAGATGATCAGGGGGAGAGACGGCTCGAGACAGTACTCTCGTCCTAAGCAATCACCACTAGATAGACAAAGAACGCCGCGACAATGAGCATAAGCGCACCGCAGTACCATGCGCGCGTGTCTTGGTCTAGCGGCGCGTAGTTGCGACGACGATAGCACGTGGCCAACGCATACGCGAGCAGAGCCACGACGACCACAGACAACACAATCGCCAGCGCGACGCTGGTCTTTGATGCGGCCTTGGGCGTTTCGTCATCCCCATTGCTGGTACCGGTCGTGGTCGTCGTTACTTCGCCGTCCCCACTCGACGGCGAGCAGCACAACAGTCCCGGGCAGCAGCCTTTCTCGGTCGCGCAGCACATGAGCGCCGTGCCGTTCGCACCCGCCGTCAGGCACGCCGTGTCTCCGTGGCACGTGCCAAACGGATCTTTCACTGGTGTCGTCGGCACAGGCTCTGGTGGAGATGGTTTGGTCTGAAGCTGGCAGCACTCGAGCACGGCACCGTACACGGGGTCCGGCTCGCAGCAACCCTGTGCACTCGAGCAACAGTCCAGTCCTGCTTTCGCACACAGGGGCTGCTGGTGGCACGTCGAGACGTCGTCCGGACTCACCGTCGTCGGCGCGGCCTGCGGGTGGTCTGGCGTAGAAGTCTCTATGCAGCAGTCGAGTACACCGCCACTCACCGGGTCCGGTTTGCAACATCCCTCAGTCGTGCCGCAGCACAGCAGATCGAGCGCCGCGCACTTCGGCTGCGAATGGCATGTCGCGACAGCTTGAGGAGGTGCAACACAACAGTCGAGCTGCCCGCCCGTGATTGGGTCGGGGGTACAACAACCGGCCTCGGTATCGCAGCATAGCAGACCGGCCGCTGCGCACTTGGGCTGGTCTGTACAAAAGCCTGAGGATGAAGACGAATTGCTGACTGACGTTGGTGCCTTGGTCGTCGTCACAGGCCGCACGCTTTGGTCCTTGCAACAGCCCAGCACCGTACCGGTGAATGGATCCGGTTCGCAGCAGCCGTCAATCGAGTTGCAGCAGCCGAGGCCCAGCGCGGCACACTGGTGCTCGCCCATACAGGCATTGAGCGGCAGTTGTGACGGATCCTTTTGCGGGCAGCAGCCCAGCGGCGACGGGCAGCAGCCGGGCAGTGTGTCGCAACACGCCAGCGATGTACCGTTCTCGCCCGCCGTTGAACATGCCGGGTACCCAAAGCACTTGTCCGAGTCATGGAAATCTGGCGTCGTCAAGATCGCACGATCCTTTTCGGAATACCACGACGGCCGAGTCGCGATCCACAGCAGCGCGTTGGTTTTCGAGTTCCACGTGTCGTACGCCGTGACGTCATTAATGAGCTCGCTCCAGGCTGCGGCTCCGTCCAGGATCGCATGGTCCATGATAATGATCGACTTCCACACGTCACCAGCTTCCAGCAACTCGTAGCTCGGGCGGATCTGGTCGTACTCTCGTGCGACGTAGGCCTCGTTCATGAGCTGCGACGAGATGGGCGTGAACGGGATCATGTTGATGCCATGCATGTACTCGGGACGGTCGCCGAACCACGTATTGTAGACCGCGTTCATTTCACCAAGCACGCCGACCATGGCATTCTTGGCAAAGATCGGTTCATAGACTTTGGAGTTCTCGCGCATGTGCCAGTACTTTTTCGTACCACGCAGTTCGAGCGCGAGCATCATGCGGGCGTAGTTGTAGTACGAGAGCGGGTCGCTTGCAGCGTTCTCATCGAGTGAGCCAAAAAGCGCCATACCGTAGTAGGCGTTGATACACTCGCTGCTGCTCTCTTGCGATTTGCCGACTTGCATCTGGAAGATCCCGCTCGCGTATGAGTGACCCACGAACCAGTCCTTGTGACGTGCTGACGGGAAATAGTGGCGCGCCGGGAAGTCCTTAAAGAATTTCGTGGGGGTCGAGTCGAGCGGTGTGCCAATGTCGGCGACCAGCATAGCCGCGGCCGCCGCGTGTTTCTCCAAGAATTCAGGTGCAAACTTGCGCAGCACAGCCAGGCCGTGCATGTAGTAGCCATAGTGAAACTAGAGATATCCAACGACATCACGTCAGTCAGAACCATACCAGATAGCGATCAAGTCCTTTCTCCGACGACAGATACTCACGTGGTGGTCGTTGTAGTAGCCGTTGCCAAAGTCAGCGTTCTGGTCGCGCATGCCGTTCTTCGTCACGAGTCCGCCATACCGCTCGTCGTACACGAGCGCGTCGCCGTTGGTCGCACTCAGCCACGGCTCGATCTCGGTCTTGATCTTTTCGAGCTGATGGTTGAAGGCCTCCTTCTGGCCCATCGCATCGGCGATCAACAATAGCCGCGTCTCGCGGCCCATTTGTTTGCCAAACCCGTACGAGTCGACTGCGAGATGCGGGAACGTCAAGATGTCTTGCTGCAAGCTCTCTACGATCATCGCGGTCGCGGTCTTGGCCATTTCTTCGCGCTTGGTCTTGTCTGCATCGTCAGTCGTGTTGAACAGACCCTGGTTCGTTGGGTAGCTCCACTCGATCTCGGGCAGCGGCTCCTCCATCTTCCACGCGTCACCGAGTACGCCGACCATGATGCCGCGAATCGCCGTGTACCTTAAGTCGTCCAATAGTGTCACACTGCTGGGTACGAGCGTGTCATTGTGATGGGGCAACGTGAGCATGAGTAACTTGGACGCGTTGGTCGCGACACCGGGGAACGTCTTTGTTTTCCAAGCAAACTCGACCGTTGCAAGTTGGTTGGCCGTGTCAACTTCGTACTTGACATCTCCACCAACCGCGTACACGGGCGCGCTCTCCAGCAGCAGCGGCACCGCGTCCACAGTGAGCGCTAGTGCGATCCGTATCACTCCCGTGAACTTGGAAGAGGCCTGGACTTTGCCGCCTTGGAGAGTGAGCTCGAGCGTCTGGTCCGAGCCGAACACATACCACAGGTGACCATTGCTGTTCTGCAACGCGTACACGGCGAATTGCAGCGGCCTGCCTTGCATGTCCACCATGGTCCCATCGAGCCGCTTGAGCCGTTGAATCTTGATGCCGTCTGAGGACTCGATCACGGGCACAGCGCTGTTGAACTCGGTCGTCACGTAGGGTGACCCACGCACGAGATACGACGTGAACGAGCCGGCGTCGCGCTGCTGCGGCACCGTGAACTGGAGCGCGACGCCAAATGCGTCAAAGCCCACTACCTGCTGCTGCCACATGGACTTGGAGTCGCCCGTGACAATGATCTCCGAGACAAAGCCGTTCTGGATGATGCGCGGCAGCACGACGCGGAAGGGGTAGCCCACCTTGAGCTTGCCGCCTTCGACCTTGAACATGTAGGGCATGGTCGAGACGGGGTTGTCGCCCTTGTCGAGCACGAGGTTGGTCCACCACGCGCCCGTCGGAAACGGAATGTCGCCCAGCGTCGTCTGCGTGGCGCCGGTCGGCGCGAACGACACGCTCGCGTTGGCGATCGGTCGGTCATGGGCAAACAGCGATGGCGACAACGCGAGCGGGTGCGTCTCCACGGCAAACGGCAGTGGCGTGCGCAGCAACCCAATGTTGGCGACCGCGTCCACTCGCCCCACACGCGCGGCGACGCCGAGCGCGACACAGAACGCGCCGAGCCACGCAAGTGGGCGAGAGCGTGGTGTCTGCGCTACCATCTCCCGTGATTCGCAGTGCAAAGAAGCTTCTAGAACGAGAGATATGACGCGAAGAATGCTCGGACGAACGCGATGGAGGTATGGCGAATTGGCCGCAGATTGCACAATGACTGACTGGGATGAAGGATTGAATTTTCGAGGAAAAAAACGTTGCGGTGGCGATTGATTGGCAACCACGACGATCTCCAGCGCCGACCAGTTTTTTTTTTGCTAGGTGTTTGGTCCGTTGGTGCTTGGATTTCTTTTTTGTGTTTCTTTTTGTTCTACGACGTTGGCGGGCACGTGCGTGAAGTCTTTTGGATCCACGGAACGTTGGTGAATCAACTTGGAACGTCAGTCGAGTGTTGTTCTGGATTCCATCCAGGAAAAAGCACACGGACTCAGAGGGATGGACTCATCCTTTGGATCCTGACTTAGAACTCAAAAATACCGGTTTCGACCGGCTAGACTACGTAGTAGTACTCGACTGGTATTAATATCACGAAGTAATACTCGAGCGTTAACTTATGCGGAACCTTAGCGTGAGATTCAACATCCTTCCTCCTCCATGGAGTGCAACCAACACGTGCGTTGGCGCTTGGTGCTCTATCTGTACATTGGTATCCACATTGCTAACTGACTGGTGCTTAGTACGCATTGTACGACGGGGACGCTGGTGGTCCGCAACAATGGGTCGCGCATATGCGGCTGACGCCGGAACTGCTCCAGCGGCTCCTACAAAAGCCCGCGTCCGTGACCATCCAGCTGCAGGCGCCTGGCGGAGGTGGAAGCGGTGGTTCGGCGCGGCCAGCGGCGCACACATCCAAGAACAACAAACCGAGCAGCGTACTGCGGGTCGTCGACACCAACGATGGTGGTAACGGTGAGGCGCCGTCGGTCGAGACGTACGAGATGCTCTCGTTCACCGAGGATCCTAAGGTGAACGCCGTCTGTGCCTTCCGAGCCGATGAATCCAAAGAGGAACAAGAGAGCGGCATGGACACAGATCTAGTGGGATACTCGTTGCACCACGTGGGCAGTGTGTTCCAGAAGCTGATTGTCCAGCGCATGTTGGATTCCACAGAGAAGGACCGCATGAAAGATCGCCACGCCAAGTCGGTGCTCGAGTCCAAGGCGCGTGCGTCCAAGTTTGTCCCGGCCGACGAGACAACCGGCCTCTCTAGAGCACGGTCTACACGCAGTAAGCAATTTGCCCTCAAGGGTGTGGTGTTGGCTCATCCACCGGGGTATTCGGCGAAGCCTGGGACTGAAGAAGTGATCCCGATCAAAAAGTAAGTCAGCGTGGTTCAGATCTCAATGGTTATGACACTAACTGATAGACTTTGTACGGTTAGACGAAAGTTGCGGTCTGCACTGACCGAGGCAGCAGTCCAGGCACTTCAAGACCGGATCGCGCGAGGCCCCGTGAGTATGGAGGAGTCTTCCGCAGACGAGAAGGGACCAAGTGCAACAGATCCAACACGCGACCCTCAATCCAAGAATGCAATCTTCTCGTCCGATAGCGAAGAGGACACAAAGAGCTATGAACCTCCCCACGCAGTGGTGGTCGAGACCAGTGAGCAAGCCGACAGCAAGCAGCCAAAGCACAATAACATCCCGACCAAGAAAGCTGCGAGAAAGGCGACAGCTAAGGCCGAGTCCAAGACACAGGAGACAAAGTCGGATACACCTGACGCAGATAGTGCAGCCCAACCAAAGTCTCCTCGCCGTTCGGCCAAAGGTGCTGTTGATGCCAAACCGGTCGAAAGTGTCGAAGAGCAGTCGGTCGGCGTTTCCACAACCGATCCAGCGGCGGCCGGGACTAAACGAAAAACCGTGGACGAGCGCACGTCGGAACCCACAGCAGCGGTGGCATTCAAGGTGAATCTCCCGGCGGTGCGAGCCACGAAAGAAGAGGCAAAGAAACGCGCGCGTCCGCGGCTCAGTCGATTGCCCGATATGTCGTTCATGCCGCCCCGCGTCCAGGACATTTGCAAACGCGTCTCGGCCTACATCACCCGTACCGTGTCTCCCTCTCGTATCCTTCCTTCTGAAATCTCCATATCGTTTTCTAATAGGTCCGTGTGGTTCTAGGAACGGCCATTTTGGACGCGAATGACCACGAGGCGTTTGTGGCCGAGCACGATCGACTCCGTGGCGAGTGGGAAGAGCTGGACAAGGCCTACTCGATTGAGTCCATTCTCACGGACGGCGCACACTTTCAGCTGCCGTTTGCGACGGCCGAGGAAGAGAAGCAACTGTTGAGAACGACGATTCAAGACGCTGAGAAGAAGAGAGAGGTACGTCGATCGAGATTGCCAGGGTCAGAGCAAGCAGAGACTGATGTTCTTGTGCGTACCAGGGTCTGCTCTTCGTCCGCGACTCGATGGCAACGATCCACAAGATCCTCGCGTCACTCCAGACGTCAATTTCCACCTATGAGCAAAAGACCCTGCCGCCATGAAAGTGCTAAGTATGTGGAAATCGGAAATACCCACTTCTGACACTTTGTATAAACAATCACAACCCCCATTACGGAGAACGATTACATTTACTGGCGGCTGCGCTTGCAATTCTTGGTGGCCGGTGCGGATGAAGCCCTGGGGGTAATCGACGCCTCACCACCGACCGTGGGAGACGAAGGAGCGACCGCCGGTGCCTTTGGGGTGACCGTGGGTGGCTGGGTCCTGGGCGCGGCCGGAGCCGTGTTGTTGGCTACCGAAGTCGACGGACTGCCTGCGGCAGGCGTGGGAGCGGCCGCACCACCACCGGCACGCGCACCCTTGAGGTAGACGCAGTCAATGTAGACCTGCCACGGGCTGCCATGGACTGCGAGCCAGTACAGCGTGAGTCGGTCGGCGCCAGCGCACTTGCTCGCGTCGATCGGGATCTTGGAGGTTTTGTACGCCGTCTGGCAGTCGAGCGCGTACGCGAGCTTGGTGTTGTCGCACCAGACCTCGCACGGTCCTGGGTGGAAAAACGACGAGTGCACGATCGTCGATGGCAGCGTCGCGCGCTTGGCTTCGTCCTTGATCGTGAAGCCGCACTCGGCCGTGCCGGCCTCGACCTTTTGCGTGCCCATGATCAGCGCCTTGAGAGACTTGTACTCGGACTTGGGGAAGTTGGCGTCAAAGTACTTGAGCGCGCCCTCGCCACCGTAGCCGTACGTGCGACCGTCAATGGGCCCCCACAACGTGCTCGAGACGGTCGAGCTGAAGCCCGTGTCCGGGTACCCCTTCTGCCACGCCGCGGCCGGCTCCATGATGTTGCCGTGGGCTAACACGGCGCTCGGCGCGGCCGCAAGCAGCACCGAGAGGGTTAGAACCATTGACGGGACGTGCATATTGACTGGATTCCAGAAAGAAGGAGAGGGGATGAACTCGAGAGACGGCGGATTGCTGAATGAAGGACCCGCTGAAAACCTGGCGGTGCAGCTTCGCCCTTCATACACATAGTGACAAGGCCAACAGGGCGCGCATCGTCTTTCCCGTCCAGCTGGATTGAACGCAATACTGTTTACTGAGGTGACTCCAGTCTGTTGTGTCTCTCTGTGCTCCGACGAGAGGACACATGTGAATTCAGGGAGAGGACCTGTTTCATTGAAACGGAAGTTTGGAGACAGTCTCAGCAATCGAATCGGCATCTGGAGATTGGTGGAGATAGTGCATAGGCAATTATAATTGGCTGAAAATGGTGATGGTGTGATCCCCAGCTGTCCTGCCGCGCACGAGCTGGGTGATCGACTCGCGTTATGGAGATGAGCCGAAGAGATCTCGATGATCGAGATCTCTTCGGCTGATCTCCATAACGTCTCATCAGTGGATTTATTCTTCTTCGTGCACATGTGACTCGGACATTTTCAGAGTCCAGTTCCAAATGTCTGGTGTATTGTACTGTTAGGGCATTGTGGGTAGGAAGACGCCACTCGTTGACTTTTTCAAAGTGCATCATGTTGACTCGCCAGGTTGTTAGGCTGTATTTTGTGACGTGCAACAGGTGATGAGGGAACTACAGTGTTATCCGCGTCGTCTCTGCCGCGCGTCGTATCGGCCTGATTCGTATCACCAAGACGACGCACCCGATTGCAAGCGAAATGTTTCGACTCCAGGCTCGATGAATCAACGAGCCTGGCGTCGAAACACAACAGGACAAAGTGCATTCACCAGTGGGAGATCTTCCAGCTATTTCTTGTAGGAAGGAGAAGGGCAAGCCCGGCGATCTGTCCCTGGAAGTTCGATGTGGCTTTTGCTTATCCATACTAAACGAGGGAGGGAAGCACTGGTTCTATCGTGCGAGCTGCCTTCGTACAAGTTTAATGCTTCGCTTCAAGGCGTGCAGGGCATTGCAGCACTCAGGCAAAGATGTACGTATCCATCAGAAGACGAAGTTCGAGAGAACTGTGTGGTTCTGTGAGGTGCAAGAGGTGCAAGAACGCAACACCACTGGACTTTAAAGTATAAAGGAATGGCATAGCGATTTATGGAGCGCTCATGATTTAAGATACTAAGGAAATGCATCGCTTTTAATTGACCAACTACTGATCACACAACGACTGCGACTACGGCATGAGCACCCTGTTGAAAACCTGTTGTAGCTACTGTGTTGACATCAATACCGTATCTTGGCGTGTTGGCATCCTCAACGTCGTTTTTGTATCTGTATATTCAAGAGAACACCACATTTCGCTCGACTTATAGTCCAATAAGGGAAGCCCAGCGGCGGCTGTAGAACTGTATTACTGCCTTAATGGTACTCACTCCATCATCACCATCATATCTGCTCAGTCAAGCTCTAGATTCTGGGTTCGCCCTCAGTTGATCTTTCAAACGAGAACCGCTGAGCTTTGTGGAGCTTCCTTGTTGCAATTTAGTTCGTCGCATGTGATTGCCTGCGCAGCTATTTCGCAAACACGGCATTACTGCAACGCCAGTGCTCGCTGCCAGCTGCCTGTTATTGAATGACACAGAACGGAGGCTATCAACATACCCGTTGATCGTGCAGAACTGCTATCATCAGAGTGGCAATACTCAAGCCGACTGCCAACTGTCTGCTGAGATGCTGTTGCATCAGTGGCTAGTGCTGACTGAAGACTCTGCTGGAAGTGGCTTGTTGCCTTGGTGAGAATAATACAAGCGCTGGCTGTTAGCCACCCACTTTGTGTGGTTGCGGCTTGTTGAAGTTGAAGTGGGCTACGATATTATACAGTAGTATCTTACTACATTATCTGGTTTTCGAAAGTTCACACAATTTCAATACTCAATTTGGTTGTCTGAGATCTATCATCTTGAGGCGTCGTTCTCCAAGAAATTATCCCTTCGAATAAGCTGCTTCCTAGGCTTTTCTCCAGTGTGAGACGTTGGCGGTGGTTCGTACAGCTAACGTCTTACCTTGAGGTACTGAAGAATCCAATAATATATTGCAGCGCCAACTACGCCGTTGCAGTGCGTACTGTACATCGTTGCCGCCCGCTTTACGTACAGCTAACCACACACTTTCTGCGACCAAGACAAGCGAACTCCTATGTCTCACCTCCTGCTACAGCTGCTCGGCTGGCTTCAAGTGTTATAATCCACATTGGCCCCTGTTGGCTGATGTGTGTCTAGACGAGCTCCAGCCGCGACACTTATGGTCATCGTCCAGGAGGGCTATTCCACTTTCCGAACAAATTGGGAAGCAAGATAATGGAGCGTTACGCCGTGGTGTTCTCGGTTTCTTTCCTTACAGGCAGGAGCCCATAGAGAAAGGAAAGCTATATCCCTCGTTGAACCAAATTGGAGTGCCAGAAGGAATTCGTCCCTAAGATTGGGCCGACTGAAGAGTCTTCAGTTTGGTGTTCGGAAAGGTAAGAACTCTCAGCACCCGTTTGTATCACGAATCAGATGGAACTCTGCTCACTGCATCGCATCGCACACTTCCAGGACCGCTTGCCAAGCCAGTCCCTCATTCTTAGTGAGCGTCTAGGTTTCATTTTCGAGTTTCTCGCGTCGTTCGAAGTTTATCGCGCTGTTCAATGAGCGAACTCGTTGAAGGGCATGTGTGGCTAAAGGCGTCTGAGCCACATCTCGATGGGTTGTTGAAGTGGAGGTGAGATAAATATTATAGCAGTACTCTGAGATCAGGAGTGGTTAGAAAAATAAGCGGGTAGAGGATATGTACTTAAAACAAGAACAACTTTTAGCACATAGCCAGGCCTGGGAAGAACTGGCTCCGGCAAGACAGCTTACAAATTGGTGGTGCAAAATGGCGCACTGCAGCTGCCTTCCAGCACTCATCTTCGCCATCTTGCTGAGGTATGAATGAGATCGTGGCTTCATACTGGCTGCCCTCGCGTTTTGACCACAAGACGCCTGCGACTGTGGACCAACCGTGTCCAACGCCTAGGAAATCGTCGGCACCTCGACGCGAAGCAGTTGAACTCCTTCTTGAAACGGTCGCCACGGGCACAAGAAGCATCCACTCTGTTCTGGTGGTCCGTGCCAACCACCATGCTCCTCCAGGGTGAGAATCAAGACAATCAGAAACTCATTCGGCATTTTTCGGCCCACTGAGCAAGTCAGCAACGACAACACAGCACTTCATCAAACGCTTCCTCCCCCCAGCACGCAGCCATGAAGCTCACCGCGACTATCATCTCGGCGCTGCTCGCACTCACCACCATCGTT
>JAADWA010000426.1:0-25986 GCA_023335935.1 Pythium phragmiticola | reverse complement strand
CCCCCCCCCCCCCCCCCCCCCCCCCCCCCCCCCCCCCCCCCCCCCCCCCCCCCCCCCCCCCCCCCCCCCCCCCCCCCCCCCCCCCCCCCCCCCCCGGAGCATGATCTCTCGCGACCCAACACTCACCAGAATTCATTTTCTATTCGGCGCGTGCCGTGCGCGCCACGAGCGAAGCGAAGTTGGCGTAGCAAACGCCGCGCAAGATAACGCGAAGCGCGTACCAATCACATTGACTAAGATACAATAAAATAAGTTATATCAAAATTACGAAGTGTGACCTCTTTACGAGACCTGACCCGGCTCTGACCTACTTTAGACTCTCACCTCCGGACACAGTCGCAGCGCATCACCAACGCACGCCTCGTCTAGGTCGTTGGCTTCTAGTGCAAGCACCGTGAGTGTTGTTGAGAAGCTGCGGTACGAACGCCCTGGTGGGTACCGCCCCCGTGATCGATCTATTGGCCACCACAAAGCACTCAAGTGGACGCGCCGACAGAGTAGACGCCTCGACGCACCGGTGGAGCGTTATGTGCGTTTGCGCCGCGGCGCAGGGTCCGAGTCCCGGAGTCAGCACGTCCACGGTTGATTTGCGTGGGTCGTCGTGGATCACAATGGCTGTAGACAGAACGGTCAGCTTGAGCGTGACGGTCGAGAGACTCGTGCCTCGCACAGTGATCGGTGAATGCCCGACGAGGCGGTCGAGCTTAGCGAGCGAGCCGTTGGGAAGCGAGCGATGACCAAGCACAGTGGACAGGAGTAGCGCCCACGTGAGCCGCAGTTTAATCTCGTCCGTTTCGGCTCCCATCGAGCTCGGCAACACGAGGGACGTGACACAAACACCCGTCTCCAGGAGCTGGCGTATGGCGCGTAGCAGATCTGGACGGAACTCGAGTTGGCGCAAAGCAAGGTCGACGCTGTCGATGAGAAACACAGCCAGCTCACTCCTGCCACGGGCGGTTTGCCACGCCGTCTTGATCTCATGCAGCTTGCACACGGTCGTTGTGACGCTCTGAACAATGCGGACCTGGTCAGCCATTGTCGTCGGTTTTCGATGCTGGATCACGAGCTTGATGGGGATTGGAGCCAACAGCATGGCGCGCCTGTTGCCTTCCACAAGCATTTGGGGGAGGCCGTGGCAGCCAACGCGACAAGCTTTGCCGTGTCCTTCTTGAACTCGTCGCTGCCATTATCGAATGACAGCGTGTGGTTAAGTAGGTCCCAGTCGTACAGTGCAGGCGGGAGGTGCGCGTCGAACGTTATGGAAAACTTGCGTGGGCAATGGCTCGGACGTGCAGAGCTTCAGGAAAGGTGGCACGACATAGTGGGTGCCGCGAATCCACTCTCCCAGCCACGAGCGGTAGTCGACGCGAGCAAGCACGGCCATGACTCGCAGCGCCTCGCCAATCTCGCGGTACCGCGCCAGGCGAGCGGCTCGTCCTGCGTGTCTCCTGCCTTTGGCTCTCGAGTCGCACGTCGGTTCACCAATCGTGGACCTCGCGGCGATCCGCAGGCGTGCGTGTCGTCGCGGTCGGGACCACTGAGCGAGCAGCGGTGGGACACACGCGCAAAATAGGGCTTGAGAAAGCGCCACTGTCGGCGCATCGCTGTATCACTGAAGTGCGTACTGGAGTCTCAAGTGCGCACCTAACTCTCAAGTATGCATGCTCTGGTAACTTAATCTACCTAATCAAAAAAAAAAAGCAGGTGCGGATGTGTCGCCTGTCGTCCAACGAGAGGTTGACGTCTTGCGGTGCGTACCGCTCCGTGAGCACACGCAGGACACAGGCGTCGTGCTGCGCGATTGCAGTCCGGAACATGTCCTCGACGTAGTTCACGGGTACGTGAAAAGTATTGGTGAGCCAGCGCACACAGTCGGCGCGGCTGTGGTACACCGCCAGACGCATCGCGTCCTGCCACGTGCTCGCCCGAGATGGCAAGAGCGCGCAATGGTGCATCCACTGAAGCACTTCGACGTGGCCGTTCTGAACGGCCTTTTCGATCGCCAGTTCAATCGCTGCTCGCCCGCTGCAGTGCAAATCTGTCCTTGCGAGCACCGCGATAGCCCCCACGCTTGCAGCCCAGGCGATGACATCGTTGCGCTGCGTGGCAGACCAGGCGTCCAGCGGCTTATCTGCTAGCAACTTGAGCAGAAAACGCGAGTCACGGAGCTTCCAAGTGATCGCGCTGAAGGTTTCATGGACGTGTGCGTGATCCATGTCCACAAGCATCGCAAATGCCTCGTAGCAGTCCGCATCTACAGCCCACTGAGGCAACCACGCGATGCCGCGGCACTGTTCTCGTCGAGCACGTAGGCAAGCTAGAACGACTGCGTGACCGTCTGCCGTGTGAGAGAAGACAGTTTTCTCGCTCCACGACAAAGGCGCGAGGGTCTCGCCTGTGTCGACTTCCACCACACTTTCCGCTAGCCATCGTGCCGTCTCGTAGTTTCCGCATACCGCTGCCTTCAATATGCTGATGCTTTCAAATTCAATCTGGGTTTCCAGCGACGTTCCCAAGTCTCGGGCTCGTACGTGGGCATGCGCGTAGAGGAAGCGGCTGATCTCGACGCTGGCCAACCTCTGCGACATAATCGTCTCGTCGGTTGTCATGATGCGATAGTTCTTGGAGTAGCGATTGACCGCGCTTTCAAAGGCGCTTCGACACCAAAATCCGCGACTCACCACAAGATACTCGACGACGTCGCAATTAACAGCCGTCTTGACCACCTGCCTCACGAGCCGACTTCCGTCTAAATCGACTAGCACGGGCATATCCAGCGTGTACTTGAAAAACGCGATGCTTGTGGATTCTGCAAACTCCAGAAACAACCACGTCGTGGGTCGGTTGCCACTCTCTTCGTGGAAGAACCGAACGACTTCGAGTTGGGCCGCATACAATGCTTGTAGAAACATCCCATACATGTGTTGCTTCCAAAATGTTGTGTCCGCGTGCTGACGGAACCACCGCAGAATGTCGACGTGTCCGTGGCCCGCAGCCTTCTTCAAGGCTACAAAAAATGTGCCGCTCGCCCAGTCAGTGTCGAGAGGCACCCCCATTTGCTGGTTCCCCTTCAACAGCCTTTGTATCTTGACCGAGTCCGCGAACGTGACGAGAACCCATTCGACCACGGCCACGTGGCCGCCTTCCACCGCACACGCGATCGCGTGGTTTGCGTCAATCGTCCAGTCATGGTCGCGCTCATGTAGCTTCTTCACCATCTCCACGTCCCCATGGCGCGCGAGGTGACCCACGAGTGCAGTTATCCCATGGCTGTCGTCGTCGAACTGGCACTCGTCAAACCCGTACTTTCTAGTTGCACACAAATAGCTGGTGGGACCGTCGTCCAACCAACCGCTAGTTTTGCAGCACACTGCCTGCAGATCGTCGTCGAACGGCAGGATACACTCGAGCGTGCGCGCGCTCAAGGCGAGCCAGTCACAGACGTGGAGCTGCCTCGCGTCTGCCGCTGCTTTGAACGCCTCTGTGACTGCAGAAGGCAGGTCGTAGGCACGCAGTTCGCGCAAGCGCGCCAGCATGAACTGCACCACGACCAAGTCACCGAGCGCAGAAACTGCAGCGACCACTTTTGGTGGGAACACGTAATCCGACGTCGCGATGGCGACCATGGCGCGACGGAAAGCGCTCTTTTCTCGCGGAAGAGTGCCGCGCGCGGTGTTCCAGTCGAAAGTAAAGCGGACTGCGCGCTCGCGTCGTTGGCATAAGACATCCACAGCAGTCCAGCAGTCAGTGATGATGGCCTCATTGAGCAGCTTGCCATCGTTGAGCTTGGGGAACGGCGCGTCGCCGTCCATCAGCCAATGCGCCAGCGACAGAAATCCTTCGTCTTTACTCTCGAGCGCGGGGAGAACCAAATGCATGACGTCTTGGACTTCGAGGAAGGTCAATAACTGGTCGAGCGCCCATCGGTGATTTCCATAGTCGCGCACAAGAAGTTGCAGTCCGTGCAGCATGGTGGTCTCTCGGTCTTCCTGCGCGTTGGTCGACAGAGGGGGATTTGCGAAATGAGGAAGTTCCTGGGATGGAATGGAGGATCCGCTACATCATGATTGATGCAATCATTGTCCAATCACATCATACAATCATGACGTCTATATGCGAGCGACACAGTGTTCTGCATCTTCACGGATTCCAGTCGAGCGATAGACATTATGCAATCTCCTGGTCGACGTTATTGAGGGTGCTAAGGCCGCTTCGAAGATACTGTACCATCTATCTACTGGCGACAGGAAGAAACGAAGGTCCCCACGAGGCCTCTATCCACAGGAGACAGTGGGAGAGTCTCTGGTGCGTAGTGGCTGATGAGCCGGCCGACGGTGCACAT
Organism: Pythium phragmiticola; assembly: GCA_023335935.1. NCBI lineage: Eukaryota > Oomycota > Peronosporomycetes > Pythiales > Pythiaceae > Pythium > Pythium phragmiticola. The sequence continues at coordinate 21,644 of JAADWA010000426.1, read as the reverse complement.
GTCCCGTTGCGTCAGAGCGTTGACGAGCACATCGGCGACAACGCGTACGGGCACGTCGAGCGTCAAGAGGAAGACACTCACCAGCCAACTCGCCAACCGCAGGAAGCCGTCGTCCCCACTCTCGAGCGCAGCGAGGACCAATCGCATGCCCTCTTGAACTTCGAGGTAGGCCAAGACCTGGTCAAGGGCCCATCGGTAACTTTCATCGTCGTACAGCGGAGCGGCAGTTTGCGAGGCACCGAGTTTCTCTCGGTCTGGATTGTGGGCGGCGGAGAATGGCGGACTGACGGAATGAGATTGACGAATGACATGGCACTCTAATGAGGATATGTATCTATCTGAAATAATATTTATTCGAATAGTGGACCCCCTGCCACGTGCTAAGTTCACTTTGCGAGAGAATGCGCACTTAACCATGTTGCTTTCCCCACAATCCGTCGACAGACACCAAGGGGAGGAAGTTTCCCTTTTCGAATCTGGAAGCGGCAACATGAAGCGGCAGAAGCAGGAGTCCATCTTGGCGTCGTTCTCGCGGCAGCAGAAGCCGCTCGTGAAGCGCGCCAAGGGCGCCTCCGTACGCGCGGATGCCTCCGGAACGCGTAGCCGCGATTTGCACGTGATCGGCGCGCTCGACGCCGCGCAATTCGAGTCAGGAGACGACGATGATGACGCGGACGCCGACGGTAGTGTGACCGATGCCGACGTGATGTCGTCCCAAGAGGACGCCCCCACGAGTGCGCGTAGAACTGACTGTGTCGCGAACGCAGTTGTGCCAGCGCTTCATGACGAGGCGTTGTCGTCGTATCCCGTGGTCGCGAGCGAGCAGTTCCTGCACACGACCAAAGACGTACGTGGTCGTCACTTCCGATCGTTCTCGTTTCTCTCGTTACTCTGACTATGGGGGGCGCGTTTAGGTCAAGGACAGCGTCCACGGCATCATCACGTTCGAGCCAATCTGCTGGCGCATTATTGACACGCTGCAGGTACCGTGAACAACCCGTGTGCTCCCTCCCGTTTTGACCGTTAACCGCTGGTGCACTCTTGCGTGTGGCGTCCCCTAGTTCCAGCGTTTGCGCAACCTGCATCAGCTCGGCGCGGCGTCGCTCGTGTACATTGGCGCGACCCATACACGGTTCGAGCACTGCTTGGGTGTCGCGCACCTCGCCGAGCAAATGGTCTCGAGCATTCGCGCGCACCAGCCGTACCTGCCCATCTCCTCGGTCGACGTGCTGTGCATCAAGATCGCCGGACTGTGCCACGACCTGGGCCATGGACCGTTCAGCCACGTATTCGACGGCATTTACATGAAGCAGCTCCGCCGCCGAGGCATCGTGGACGAGACATTTGACTGGACCCACGAGCAGGGATCGCTCGTTATGTTTGACCACTTGCTGCGTACCAACGAAATCGACGTGCGCCAATACGGACTAGAAGAAGTGGACTTGATCTTTATCAAGGAGCTCATCTACGGTGGACCGCTGCCCGGCAGCAACGCGCTGCGTGGTCGTACGCGTCCGGACCAGCAGTTTCTGTACGGCTTTGTGAACAACGCGCAGAGCGGACTCGACGTGGACAAGCTCGACTACTTTATGCGCGATGCGAGACAGACCGGAGCCAAGGCCTCGTGCGACGTCGAGATTCTCATCCGCAACGCTCGTGTGCTGGTAGATCGGGACGATCCGAACGGCGCGCTGTCGATCTGCTATCCAGAAAAGCTCGTGGGCCAGATCATGCAGGCATTCCGGACGCGATTCGAGCTCCATCAGACAGTCTACCAGCACAAGCACGTACGCGCAGCCGAGTACATGCTCTGCGACGTCCTGCTTGCCGCGAACGACCACATTCGTATCAAGAACTGTCGCATCTCGGACATCGTAAACCACGTGGAGGCGTACCAGCATTTGGACGACCGCATTCTCGCGCGGATTGAAGAAAGTGAAAGTGATGAGCTGCGTGACGCTCGAGCGATTCGCCAGCGCATGCTATCGCGACAGTGCTATGAGTTTGTCGGTTCGACCACGCGAACGGCGTATTCGCAAAAGCTCACGGAAGATCGCCTGCTTAACGAGATTCTCGGGTCATCGCCCGATCGCTCGCTCATCCAGCACCATGAGGACGTGATTGTCGAGTTCGTGCAAATGCACTTTGGCAAGGGCGCTGACGACCCGATCCAATATGTTCGCTTCTTTGCCAAGAACTCGTACAGCTCGTCGATGTGCTTTCAACTGTCTGCCGACTCATATGGGATGCATCGCCCATTGAGCTTCCAAGACTCGTCCATTCGCGTCTTCGTCAAGCACAAACACTTGGTAAGACATATCCACCATGAATCAGACACTGCAGCACGGACTAACACAGCTGTTCTACCAGGTTGGTCCTGCCCGCGAAGCTTTTAGCTTGTGGTGTCAATTACGTAATGGTTCGAGCGTGCGTCCTCGAACGGCCTACGACGAATAACTTGGCATGCGATCAGCTCCAGTATCTATGAACTCCGTCGTTTACATCACACTTTCATTTATCGGTTTTTCCAAAAGGCAATAGACGTTCGAGTGAGGCGAGCAAATCCGTTACGAAAGGTCTGGGCCGATGCAGGACTTTTCATTGATCGGCCACGTGGTTTGCAGTCCATGACTTACAGGACTCGCCAAGTCGGCCAGTTGCCAACTGCAACTGCGCGCTGGTTTCCGCCCTCGACACAGGAAGCGGTCGGTCGGAGAGTCTCCTGTTCCCGCTACCAGACCACACGTACGCTGATGACGAGGGCAAGGTCGCCGAAACACAGGCAGCACGCATTGAACAATACTTCAACCGGGACGCTGCGAGGACTGGTAATACATCCGACAACCGTGACGACGACAGTGAGTGGTCGACTGTGGAACGCGAGTTGTCCACGTGTGTGGATGCGATTGCGGCTGTGAGGAGAGAGATGGTCCCCTCGACGAGCTATAAGGAACCCATGTCATCTCACTTGGTCGGTGTCGAATGGGTCGGCTCGAATGGTCACTCGAGGAACCCGAGCGGCAGAATGAGACACGGGTGATGGCTCAAGGTGTTTGGCATGAAGCAATCATTGCTTCTCGAGGGATTAGTCACTTTAGTCTGGAGAACAATTGACTCAGTTTACAACGCCGCACGTACGGAAAAATGTCCACTTACTTATACTCGGGGTGATGAATCCGCTGCGCGATCTATCGTCTGGAGGAAGAGACACTATCTCGTTGGCTCGAGCGCCGACGCGTCGGTTCCGTCCTGCTCCGGTCGGCCACTGATCCACTGGAAAACGAAGACGACGACGATGAGCGCGCGTCAGCCTCCACAGCCGAACGTCCGAGTGCCGACATGGGTGACGGATACGCTGACGATCCGTGGGAGCCTTTCAATTCTTCAATCGTGCGGTCGCGCTGTCTCAAGTAACAGGGATGAGCGAGCAGATCGTGACCTCATCCGCCATCATCAATACAAACGCACCGATTCGATTTCGCGCTCGTACTTGGCCGCAAACCGCTTAAACTTACTACGTGATCGCTCCAGTTGCTACAGCCATATCACGTGTGTCGTTAGGTTGGCATCGTCCGTAACCACTACTTGCCCAGGATCCATTGCTCCGTACCTGAATGGTTTCGTCCTGCAGTGCGAGTCGGTCTTCGAGTTCTTGGCACTTGCGCTGCGCCATCTCGAGCGCCCGCATGGGCAAGATCGATGACGACGACGACGAGCCGCCACGCTGCTTGTCCGAGTCACTCGGGCTGACATCGCGATCTTCTCTCTGGGACCGCGCGACTGAAGCAGGCGAGGCGTTTGCTGGACGCGACGGCGGCGAGTGCGAGAGCTCCGACATGTCCATGGCGTTGGTCGCGACTAGCCGCTGGTGGGTCGTGCGCACTTCGTCTGCCAATGCATCGCGCTGGTCCACCACCTGCTCCATAGCCGCGTCATTGGCCGCGATCTGCTGCCGCAGCCCTACGACCACTTCCTCCAACCGACGGCGCTGCATTTCCTCGCTCTTCAGTTTCTCCTGGAGCGACTTGACTTCAAACTGCGCGTTGCTAGCTTTAGCCTCTAAGTGCACAATGCGCTGCGCAACGGCTGCGGTCTGCGCCTGCGCGCCGTACCGCTGGGCTGAGATCTCCTGTGCGACCCGCCGCTGCGCGTCCAGTTCGTTCCGCAGCGTTTCATACTTGTGGTCGGTCTCGCGGAGCACGTCTTCGTTCGTCCGCAGCTTTTCCGTGAGGAAGCTGAGCTGATCGCGGTATGCGCCACACTCGGTCGAGAGCGTCGCGTTCTTTTGCCGCAGCACGTCCATTTCATTCGTCAACGACGAGAGCTGACTGCGGAACGACTCGTTGACTGCAGTGAGTTCGTCACTTGCCGCCCCCGCCTGCGCCAACGCCTTCTGCGTGCCTTCGCTCTCCTGGATCAACGAACGGTACGTCTGCTGCAAATCCTCCAACTCCACGTGGAGAATATCGCGGTCCTTCTCCACTTCTCGGAGCTTGTTTCTCAGTGTCGCAGTCGATTGGTCGCCGCGCTGCGAGGCAAACTGGAGCCGCGTGCACTCCTCACTCAGCGCTTGGTTCTCGACAGTCATGTTCTCCAGATCCTGTGCGAGCGCCCGCTGCTCGGCGTCGCCCATGGCCTTGGCGTGGCGCACAGTTTTCAGCTCGTTCTCCAACTGGTGAGTGCGTTGCTCTAGTTCTTTGGCCTTGCTCTCGGCGTCGCGAAGCTGCTCGACCAATTGCGTCATGCGTTCTTGGTGGGTTCTCACCGACGAATTCCCTTCCTGGCTTTCGCGCTGGAGCTGTTCGTTTTGTTCGCTCAACTCATGGATCTTCTCCGTAAGTAGATCGAGCTGGTCGTGGACGTGGTCCTTCTCGGCGTCCAGCGTACGCGTGAGCTTCTTCAGTGACGCGATCTCGGCCTGCCACAGTTGGCCCTGCTTCTCGGCATCGCGCAGACGGCTGTGGAGATCCTCTGTGTCGAGCTGCTGACGCTGCGAGTGCTGCTGCTCCTGCTTGAGCTTGAACAGGATTTGGTCGCGCGAAGTTTCCATCTGCTCCAGGAGCAGCTTGAGGTTCTCGACTGCTTCCGTCTTCTCTGTGAGCGCCTTGTCTTTGGCCTTGAGGTCATCACGGAGCTGCCGCAGGTTGATCTCCATCGATCGATTGACCTCTTTGAACTGCAGTGCATCGTCTTGGGCCAGCAGCAGCTGGCTCTGCACCGTCTTGTGACTCGCCTTTTCCTGTTCGAGCCGCGTCTCCGCGTGGTGCAACGCGTTTTGCTTGAGCGACACTTCGCTCTGCAGCTGCCGAATCTGCGTTCTCAAGTCGCTCAGGTGCACTTGGGAGTTCTGCAGCGCCGACTGTTCCGAGGTTAGCGACTGCTGGTTGGCCTGCAGTTCGCTCACCAGCTTTTCGTACTCGCTCTGGTAGTGCTGGCTCAGTTGACGCACATTGCGCAGCTCGATCGTCGCACTCTCGTAGCTTCTCGTCAACTCGAGCAGCTCCTTTTCCATGGCGTTCTTGGCTTTATCCGAGACCGACACGTCCTGCTGGAGCTGCTGCAGCTGCGTCTGAAGCCGCATGATCTGGCGGTCGCTGTTCTCCACGCTCGTCTTCAGACTCGCATTCTCGTCGCGGAGCTCTTCGACGCGGCGCCGCACTTCAAGCAGCTCGTTCTGAAAGCGGATCTTTTCCGTCTCGATCTGGTCGGCACGCTGCAGCAGCGTCTTGGCCTGGGCGAGCTCGTCTTCCGTGCGCTGCGTGCGCTCTTTCCACTGCTGCAGCTCCCGCTGGGTCGCGAGCGCCTCCTGCTTCTTCACGTCGAGCAATTGTTGCACATTCTGTTCCAGCTTCGTGGTCGTGATGAGTTTGGTCGCGAGATCGTCGCGCTCGAGCTGCGTTGTGTGCAGCTCCATCTTGGTCGCCTGCACGTCTTGTTCGAGTTGTAGTACCTTGGCCATGAGTTCCTCGCGACTTTGCCGCAGCTCCCTGCGTTCGTCTTCGAGCCACTTCATCTCTTGCGCATGGAGAGCCTTCTTCTTCGTAGTGCTCGTGTCGTCGCCCGCCGCGTTCTCGTCCTCATTTTCGACCGACCGCTTCAACGCATTTAATCGTGCCGTGACTTGGTCCAGTTCGCGTTTCTGGATCGACAGCTCATGCTGGAGCGTGCGGCAGTCGTCGTTGCGCTGCTGCAGCACCTTGTCCATGGCACGGAGCTCACCGTGCAGAGCGGCGTTCTTTTCGCTTTCCATCGCACGCGTCTGGTCGGCCTGCTGGAGCGAGTCCCGAAGCACGTCCAACTCACGGGCCTGCATTTCCAAACGCGCGGTCGCGTCGGCCAGCAGGAGCTGCGTCTTGTTGTAATTGGCGCTCACTTCGTTGGCCTTCGTCTCCGATCGCTCGAGATCCGTCGCGAGCACGCGGTTGTGCGAGTTGGCGTTTGATAGCGCATTCGTAAACGACACTTTGTCATAGTGTGTCGCCCGGAGCGCGTCTTCGAGTCGCTCGTTCTGGGCCGTGAGCGTCTCGATCTGTGCCTTCAACGGCGCCACGTCTCCTGCATTTTCTGTCTGTGCTGTAGCTCTTGGGTCGACAGGCATATCCGCTGGAGGGCTACTACGATTCGCTCGCCCAGCACGCACGAGCTCTTCTTCCAGCATGAGGTACTTGGACTGGAGCGTCTGCAGCTCTCGCTGGACCTGGTCGTTCAATGTCTCGGCGTCTCGCAGCTTTTGCTCGAGCGTCGTGTGGCGGCGGAGTTGGTCGTTCGCACTGCGCAGTCGGCTCTCGTACTTGGCGACCTGACTATTGAGCAGATCCACTTGCGCTCGGAGCTGCTCGATCTGGAGCTCACTGGTCTCATCGTCCACATCATCCACACGTACTGCCGAGGCTCCGCCACTGGCAGCACCACTCGCGCGGTCCTCTGTGAGCTTGGAGAGCCGCGCGATCTCTTGCTCGCGGTGCTGCAGCTTGTCGCTCAGCGCCTCGCGCGTCTGCTTCACGGCGGCCAGTTCCTGGTTGAGTTCACGTAGCTGGCTCTGCAGCTCGTTAATCACCGCCGCGTCCTCGACCATCGAGCAATCCATCCCGCTCGGCGAGGCCAATCCGTGTCCCCGCGTCACGGCCGAATGCGATTGCGCTAGTCGCCCACGCATTTCGATCGCGGGCTGCTGGCTCCGCGTGGCGCCACCAACGGCAAGCAGCCGCTCGAGCTGCGCGTGGAGCTTGGCGACTTCGGCGTCCTTCTGGTTCAGCGCCTGCGCCTTTTGCGTGCTCACAAACTGGAGGCGGGACACGTCGTCCTTGAGCTGCTCGAGCTGGAGCTCGCACTGGCGTTCGCGCTCGCTGATCGACTCTTCCTGGTGGATGATCTCCAAGTGGAGCTGCATACAAACCGCCACATTAAAACATTCTGGTAGAGAGAGAGAGAGAGAAGAGAGATGGGAAAACGTACGCTGTTGTTCTCGCGCGTAAGCTTGGCGTTCTCCTTCCGCAGCGGGAGAATGATTTGCGACAGCTCAATCGCTTCGCGCTGCGCCTTTTCGAGATCTTGTTCCAGTTTCTCGTTCTTCTCGTTCATGTGCACAACGTCGCGCAGCAGTTTCTTGACGAGCGGCACGCTGTCGACGCCCACGGGGTCTGTATACTGCATCGCGCGGAGCCGCGCTTGGAGGTCGCCGTAGCTGCGGATATCGACCGCCGTGGTCACATCTTCAGCAAAAGATGGTAGATTCGCCATCGCGCTATCGAATGAGCCACGTCTCGTCGCGTGGGGATCCCTCTAGCGGGAGATATCGCGTCCACAAGGAAGCGACTTCTCGCTCTCTTGGTGTCGTCTCTTGGCCGCGTTTGAACTTTCTGCATGACAGGCGCGAAAATCCCGCCTCTATATGTTCTCTCTTAAAACCGGAAACGCTAACTTTGCTTAGCTGGGGCAGGAAGATTTGTGTCAAATTAAGGTAGAATAGTGCCAAAAAGAGGTATAAAATTGACAGTGGAAGTGCCAGTCTGGAAATCCGCTTTTTCGACAGGGGGAAAGACACCGCGACAATGGACCAGCGCGAGTCCGTGCGCGCGCGCCACGCCGCGGAGCTCGAGGCGAAGCGCAAGAAGCTCGAGGAGATCCGCCGTCGCAAGGCCAACATCCGGTACGTTTCGATGCGCGGTCTTGCGGCTCTCTAAGGGTTCCTAGAAGTTGAGATACTCGAGCTTACTGGCATCGTATCTTTAGTGATGGCGACGTCGCGGCAGCGGCGCCCGAGAGCGTAGCGCGTGCGATCGACGAGCAGGAGAACAAGTTTGACGATTTCATTCAGAACATTCTGAAGAGCTCGACGACCGCGGTGGCCGCGAGCGAGAGCGACGCTTCTGCTGCTCAGGACCCCAGTTCGTCGGCCGGCGCCACTGCGGGAAGCGGCGCAAGCGCGACGCTGTCGCTGGCCGAGAAGCTCGCGGCGCTGTCGACGGTATCGTACTTAAGCGGATGACTTTGCTGGCAAAGGCAGTGTGATAATAATGCGGATATGGCACGGTAGGTGACGAGCGTGGCTGAAGTCCACATTCAGCCGACGCTCGTGGAGACGTACAACAAGCACACGGAAACGGATATCACGCTCGAGCACGAGCTCATCGTCCGCGAGGTGCGTCTCGATAATCCAGTCCTCTCGATTCGATGAATACCTATTGACAGAGGGTATCATAATAGTACGAAGCAATGACAGACGTGGAGTCGGCGCCGCGGTCACCCAAGAAGCAAGCCCCCGATTCAGTGACCTCTCCGAGCAAGCAGCGCGCGCTCACGCTCGAGTCGGAAAGCGGCGACGTCGCCATGGGATTGTCCGAGGACGAGAAGAAGCAAATCATGCAGTCGGACGCGATGGAGGCCTTTCTGCTCAAGGCCTCGCGGGTCATTGAGCGCGCCATGACCAGCGCCGTCAAGTACGACATCATGGTCGACTATGGCGCGACCGTGGAGGAAGATCTCGTGACAGAAGAAGCCACCGAGACGCTCAAACAATTGTTTACGTTCCGGGACGACCAGTGGACCCGGTGCCGTGCCGTCACGGACGTAGACATGTCGCCGTTCTACCCCGAACTCATGCTCGTCGCGTACACGGCGCGCGACTTTTTGGACGAGGAAGACAAAGGGCATGTCTCCACAGGCGTCAAGCAGTGGGATACGGTGGGGGCAACCAATGCGTCGGCATTCTCGGACCTGTCGCGCACAACCGAGGGCGTTGTGATGCTTTGGTCCACGGCGCTGCCCACGCGGCCTGAGTACCGCTTCACATGCCACTCGCAGGTCACGAGCGCGTGCTTCAACCCGTTTGACCGCAATATCATCTTTGGGGGCACGTACTCGGGCCAGATTGTCGTGTGGGACACGCGCGCCAAGTCTGCCCCCGTGCAAAAGACGTCTTTGTCGTCTGGAAGCCACACGCACCCGATCTACAGCCTCGCAGTCGTCGGAACGAAGAGCGCCTACCAGTACGTTCTACCTCCGGCGCCTCCGTCCTTCGTTCCTCCGTTTGTGCTAAGACATTCTCTATTGTAGTCTTGTGTCGGCCAGCACGGACGGCCGCGTCTGTGTGTGGGATGTGGACCAGCTGCAGCAGCCACTCGAGATGCTGGACCTACGCATCTCCATGTCGATCGTGTCCAATTATGCGGCGGCCAATATTTCCACAGACAAGAAGATGGAGGCGTCGGTCACAACGTTTGCCGTGCACCGCAAAGAAAACAGGCAGCTCTATATTGGCACGGAAGCCGGTAAGCTCTACTCGACACCGCTCGATGCGCAGAAAAGCAAGACCACATCAAGCGTGACGGCGGCGACGACAGATGCCAGCAGCAGCCTGAGTTTGGGCGGCGTCGACCCTCTCGCGATTGACAAGAGCATTCTCCCTCGCAGTGCCGGCGTGGCTGCCAACATTGCGGCTCGCGAAGTTGTCGTGACAGCCTTTTCCAAGGAGAACACGCATTTCGGTCCGGTCACATCGATGCACCTGAACCCGCTGCTGCCCGTGCATCGTGACGGCTTGCTGCTCACATCGTCGCTCGACTCGACTGTCAAGCTCTGGAGCACCGAGCACCCGCACAGCCCCGTATTTTCGTTCGAGCCATCGACCGAGTACGTCTGCGACGTACGATGGTCCCCAACGCACCCCGCGCTATTTGCAGTTGTCGATGGCGCCGGTGCGATCAGCTTCTGGAACATTATCAAGGACATTGAGGTGCCTGCGTTGGAGGCCAAGATCGCCGACAAGGCGTTGAACAAGGTGCGGTGGACATCTGACGGCAAGAACGTGATTGTTGGCGACGCGAGCGGGAGCACGATCGTATACGAGGTGCCAGCCGAGGTATGTAAATGGGGGTGTCGGTTTCCTTTGCGTGGAAGATCCGCTTACACCACCTTTGTTTTTGGTCTTGTAGGTCGCACAACCGCAGGCTGACGACTTGTCTCTGCTGGAAAGCAGAGTGGCATCGGCGGTGCTCGCTGGCGGGCTGGGCAAGTCCTAAGAATCATGGACCACAAAGCGTTTGGCCGATGAGTGGAAAGTCCTGCATCGGTCTCGATCTTTCGTAATGGATCTGTTCGCCTCACTCGGACATCTATGCCTCTCGGGAACCCAACAATGAAAATGTGAAGTAAACGACGGAGTTCATAGATGCCGGAGTTGTCTCACGCTTGGTTATTCGTTGTTGGCCGTTGAGGGCGCACGTTCGAGCCATTTCGCAATTGGCACCACACGCTGAAGGGTTCTCGCAGGCACCACGGTCACTGGCAAACGTATGACGGCATTAACTCCGTCTACCTCGTCATGGGGACCAACTCTTTTGCTCGATACTCCGCTTGCTTGTCGGTTGTTGTGCGGTGAGCCTGCTCATGGCCGCACTCCAAACGAGCGTTGCCGCTCCGTCGGGAACTGCGATGCGAACAACAAAGGCACTGGAGCCTCCCGGGCTGGGGCTACCTCGAGACTCGCCATCGAAAAAGAGGACATGGATGTCCTCCGGTGGCCAGCATCGCGAGTACTCGCTGGCAGCTGGCATCGTGAATCGACGCCACGCGAGCACGGCCCGTGGTTCATACGGCGCCCCGCAAAAGGCACACGGAGCAGGACACTCAAGTCTGGAAGCGTGTGGTAGATCACACCCAAGCCAAGGGCAGCGGGACATGTTTTGTTACCTTGACACATTGACCACCAGGAACTCGCCAAGCTCACTCCGACGAATGCAGGTCGTGTCGGCGTCGGCTATTGGCCTGACCTGTCGAAGCCTCTGTGTCCCGCCCGAGCAAACTCGCCACGCGTACAACGCGCACTAATGAGCGACAAACGTGGCCCAGCGTAGTTGGCAACAATCGCAAGTCGACCGCGCTCACCAAGCGCACGATATTAACCCATTTAGTTAACAGCTTCGAAGTGTACGGACCAGGTTTCTCCACTCCCAGCGTTCGCCACGACCTGAACGGTCACGATTCATACACGCGCGGCATGGAAGAAGGAACGCTGCAAAGGCTCTTTGCGGTGATGTCGTGATGTTCCTTTCCAACTGGATTTCTCCTGAAGTCTGCGCCGTGGATACTGCAGTAGTATCAATGCTGTGGATCCATACAAGAATCTGTGATGTGTGGAAAATGGTGGGTACAGTTTACCTCTTTAAAATCATATTGCTGCTGGTGATGGGTACTAATCCGTTTTGAGAGGTTCCGAACCTAGTTCTCCTCATTCCTGGAGATTTGGAGAGGACGAGAACGATGGAACCGGGGGAAGTAAAGCGTCTCCACGACGCAGCGCGAAACGGCACGGCGGCCGAGGTGGAGGCGCTGCTCGCGAGCGGATGCGACGTGAGCGCTGTGGACGAGGTGGGGCGGGCACTGGATTATTGGGGGATACTGAGGAAGATAATTGGGAGCGCATGGGCATGGACAGCTTGGAAGAACGGCGCTGCACTGTGCCTGCTTGGCCAGCAAAAAAGAGATTGTGCGCTGCCTTTTTAACGCAGGCGCGGCCAGTGAACCGCGCGATGGTGTAAGTGAACCGCGTTTTTAGTGTGTTGGGTGATCCTCTCTCAAGTCGAAATGTTGTGCAGGATGGCAATTCGGCGCTTCATGCCGCCTGCTGTGCTGGGGACGTCCGTATCATGGCTCTTCTCGTGGAGCGTGGTGTGGATGTCCACAAAGTGACGAAGGTTTGTTGCTGTGTGTTTTGACTTCATGACTTTCGGTGGCATTTGACGGTCTTGTGTCGTGGCAAACTTCTCACATGCCACTGTTGTGTACTTAGGATGGAAGTACGCCACTGCGCTTGAGTGCTCTAAGAGCCAAGTTTGAAGCAGTGCAGTATTTGCTGGACCAAGGTGTCTCGATCGATGCGGCGAACCAAGTGGGTGTTGACGTGACGCTGGATGACTTTCTCTGACTTTCTCTTACTGTTCTGCACAGCGTGACAGAATTAACATCGTCATTTCGAATGTTGAGCAGGACGGCGTGGGTGTTGGCGTGACGATGGATGACTTTCTGTTACTGTTGTGCACACTGTGGCGGAATTAACGTCGTCATTTCGAATGTTTTGTACGGTGGCTATTCGGCACTTCATGCCGCCGCCTGTGCTGGAGACGTCCGCATCATGGCTCTTCTCGTGGAGCGTGGTGCGGATGTCCACAAAATGACGAAGGTTTGTTGCTGTGTTTTGGCTGCATGACTTTAGCTGCCAAGATGTCTCACAAGCAACTGGTATGTGCTTAGTATGGAGAGACGATGCTGCACTTGAGTGCTGGGATTGCCAAGTTGGAAGCAGTGCAGTATTTGCTGGACCGAGGTGTCTCGATCGATGCGGTGAACGACGTGGATGTTGGCGTGACGATGGATGACTTTCTCTTTCTGTTGTGCACACTGTGGCGGAATTAACGTCGTCATTTCGAATGTTTTGTACGGTGGCTATTCGGCACTTCATGCCGCCGCCTGTGCTGGAGACGTCCGCATCATGGCTCTTCTCGTGGAGCATGGTGCGGATTTGCAAGCGGCAACAAAGGTTCGTTCTTAGACGTATTTGCTGATAGTGAATAAACGGCTGATGCTATTGATCTCTTGCTCCGTGTGACAGAGTGGTCAACTTCCGGTTCACGTTGCTGCCAGTGAAGGGCATATGGAGGCTGTCAAGTTCCTCCTCGACCGCGGCGCAACCGCGGACGCGATCTCTAGTGTACGTGGCCTTGCAGTGCATATACCCTCTGATCGTTATATGCCTCATATCAGAATTGTGATAGGACGGGTCATCGGCACTTCATTTGGCAGCTAGAGCGGGCGACGTCCGCACGATGGCTCTTCTTTTTTGAGCATGGTGCGGACGTCTATTCAGTGTCGAAGGTAAGACGTGGCGATGGGTACTGCAGAGTGTTGAACCGGACTGCTTCAAACTCTGTCAACTACAGGGAGGAAGTACGACGCTTCACGAGAGTGCATCGAGAGGAAAAAACGAAGCCGTCGAATTCTTGATCGAGCGTGGCGTTGCAATGGAAACAGCAGACAATGTAGGTCACCCCAACTCTCAGGCCTTGCTAGTGTTGCTGCGTGTTTGACTCGGGTTTCATTCTGGATTGTCAAGCTTGGGTGGACGGCGCTACATCATGCAGCAGAATATGGCCACATCTCCACGATAGCGCTGTTGGTGAAGCATGGCGCACATATCCACGCACTCGCCAACGTACTTACCGTAGATCTCGACTGAAACACTGTGGATATCGCACCCCTTAATCACTGTCTTCACTGTCTACTTGTAGGACGGCAACAATATTCCCCACGGAATCGCTTACAATGGGTATGCTGATGCCTTGAAGTACGCACTCGACTTGGGTCTAAACGTCAACGCCATTGCTGATGTAAGTTGAATCCTCAGGTGGAAATGGCCTGCTTGCCCCTTGCTAGCGCAGAAACTGACGTACAGCTGGCTGGATGACGTAGAATTACGGCGACTGGGAGACAGCACTCATGCTAGCCATTTGGCATCCCAACGTGGAAATCGCCTGTGAGATGGCGTTCATTTTGTGCTCACATGGGGCCGAGTGGAACGAGGAGCACCAGCGCCAAGCACTGCGTCTGTGGGATTTCTACGACAACAGAGTGGGTGTCAGTACTGCCGAGCGTCAGACTCGCCGTCAGTGGCGTGGAGGACTGTGCGTCTGTGTGCACCACTGGGCACTTGAGCAACGCCAAGCCAAGGTCCCAAGTGAAGTCGTCGCGCGTGGAGCAGCTTCCGTGACCACGTACCTTACGGATATCACGCGATCTGGTACCGCTGGACTCACGTACCGTTGCAAGTCGTGCGTCGTTGGTCCGGGCGAGTGGGGCAAGACCAGTCTCGTGCGGTCGTTGGTCGCGAGAAAGTCGTCACTCACGCAACTGAAGGATCGAACGATCGGAATCGATTTGGTGGCGTGTGTCTTTGGTGATGGTGATGACACTGCTGACGGCGGTGCCTGTACACGACAGGAGGTCACGTTTTGGGACTTTGCTGGGCAAAGCGTGTACCACGTCGCGCACTCTGCGTTTTTTTCTCGTCGAACCTTGTACCTCGTGGCGGTGGATCTGGAGGCGTACTCGACGCAGCTCAGTCGCACCCAAGCCAAGACGCGACAGGAGAAGGAGGCAACTATGAATCGGTTTGTCACGTTCCACATGTGGCGCTGGCTCGGTATGATTACCTCCCACCACCCAGACGCGCAGTTTGTCTTCATCGGCACCAAGGCGGACATCGTTGAGAGCAAGGAGACGGTCCAAGATGTTCGCGAGGACCTGCAAGACCGTTTCGAAAAGTGGGAGAATGTTCGTCACCAAAATCGCAATAATGGTCAGCTCAAGGCGAACGAAACCGGAAACACCTCGTCAAGATCGTTCAACTGGATCGTGGTGAACTCACAGCTTCCCGACTCCATCATTGCTGCTCGCCAGACGCTCCAGCAAATAATCACGTCACGTGATATCGGATTTCCGATGGGAACTGTGTATTCGCAAGTGCTTCGCTCCGTGAAAGAGAGACGGGAAAACGCACGGGCCGCTGAAACCGGATTGGCGCGCATGGAACAATCGATCGCTCTCTTCACGGCGTTACGTCACGAGCTCGTGACACTAGTAACCCTAGACGGTCTCGAACACGACGACTGTGAGTAAATTCTGCGGACGCTCAACGATCTGGGTGACATTCTGTGCACAAAGACGCCGGAGTGCTCAAGGACTTTATCATTCTTGACCCGATGCTCGTGCTCGACGCGGTGCGCGAAGTGATTCGCCACGATTTTTCGAATCAGGAAGGAGCCGAGTGGCCACAGGATGGACGCATCACCCATGAGCTGTTGAGCACGTTTCCACTGTGGAAAGACATGGACAAGGAGCTGATGCACGCTTTCAAGAAGCTCTTGCAACATTTCCAGCTCGCGTATCCTGCCAACGACGATGTGATGCAGCCCGAGTCGGACTTGATTGTGCCGACGTACTGGAAGGTGAAGGCGGATCGATCGAAGAGTTCGCGATCTCTACTACAAACCCAGAAGTCGGTCTGTGACGATTTCGTGAACCACCGCTGGTGCTGGGAGTACGAGTTGCCGAGCGAGTTGGCCGAGATCGTGTTCGATCAGTTGTCGGTCCAGAGCCATGCCACACAGTTGAAGCGCCGCATCCAAGACTCGTGTATCGAAGCCAAGTGCGACGAATTTGCTACGAGTATCCGACTGATGCAGCAGAGCACGTCTGTGGATATCATTCGCATCGAAGTGAGCGGGACGACGATGGATCGTAGCTGGCACACGATGCGATTCTACTTGATGAAGATGGAGAAGGTGCTCGACAGCTACAAGGGAATCCACGTGGGACGGTACATCGTCCATCGCGCGAACTCGACGAGCAAGGACGAAGTGCGCCATCCAGTCGGGCCAGTCGCTCACGCAGTCAAGGGCGCCATCGAATTGGAGAGCTCGGTGCGACCTTCCAAGATGCCGTGGATGCCACCGGACATGGCGTGGTACGTGAATGAGGCATGGAAGAAGGACATTCTTCAGTTCCAGCAGCTGCAAATGACTTCGATGATTAAGGACAAGCTGGAAGTGCTTCGCAAACTCGCGTTTGCTGGGCCAGCGCCGCGTCTGCCGGCACTTTGGTCGCTGGAGCATCTGCCCGAAGAGAAGAAGGCGGTGCTTCGCGTGCTGAGCTATCTGTCGGGGCTGTGCTACCACACGCCCATCGAGATTGACACGGGATCAGCTGTGTTGGCAAAATATGGAGGCTATTTCAAGGTGAGTATTTCCTGTTAACCCAGAGAGAGATCCTGCATACATGAGCTGACGATGCTTCCCATATTCCTCAGGCTGGCATCTCCCTCGTCTCGACAGTCGCGTCGAAAGCCCTCTCTATTCCTCTAGTTGAAACGGTGGTAGACGCCGCCAAGGCCGGTACGCTGAAGGTTACGCCACGGGGTATAGATCCTCCTGAATCTCACTTGTTGGCTGTTGTTTGAAATCCACAGGTCTCACGCAGAAAGCCGACCACGCGCAGCAGATCCACAGCCTTCTCGAACGGCTTGATGTATCCACATCGAAGGACCGCAGCACGGCCTTCCACTCGCGCAAGGCCAACGGTCTTCCGCCACAAACCGCCACACGGGTGCTGCACGACTTGCTCACAGTCTGCAACGACAGCTCGGATGAGCTCAACGTCTCGGAACTGACGAATCTCGAGTGCGTCCTCACCAGTAAGGGCGATTATGTGTGGGCCCACGAGCACGAGATCGCGATGCTCGGCGACAAGGTTACCCGTCAAGGCCAGCCGCCATCCGTGTGGGCAGATCTCCCCGAGCCAACGCCAGCACCATCGTCACCAACAGCTCAGTCGCCGACAGCGCCACTGTCGTCTTCATCCACGACGAACAACAGCATCTCGACATTTAGGCTCAGTCTCTGTGTCAACTCGGTGGCCGATCTCGCCGGTTGGGACTGGTACAAGACGTAATGCAAGTGGCAGCTCTTCTATGGGAAGAAGAGCGATACGCCCATCGCGAGTGGTGCCACCACGCAGAATGCAGATCGCTCAATGGCGCCAGCGTGGGGCTCTGTTAACGCAGCCATTAATGCCGTGGCGTCGTATGAGATGTTGGAAGAGTGTCGCCTCGTGGTCCAAGTGAAGCGACGTAGCCGCGTTGGCTGGACCAAGTAAGTACCCATCCATCTGAGTATGGATTTACTAACTTCGGTGTGGTGAATATCTGTAACTGTAGATTTATCGGTGAAGGCCAAGTGCTGCTGCGTGATGTGCTCCCGGCTGCCGCTAAGGAGACGCTGCAATTTGATGCGTTTCAGGTGCCGCTGGAAGACGCGACAGCATTGACGCGCTTTGTGAAGATCCAGTTGACGAGCGACAAGTGAGCGAGCGAAATCGCTTCAGTACTGTCTTCCATATGTGCATATGATCCCACGGTTAGTGTGATGAGAAAGGGGAGATGTCGGTAACAGCAGATGCGTTCATCACCTCAACACAGATCCACTGGTGTTCGCTATTGAAAATTTGCGACGTGTGGGATGGAGTCGCACACAACTTGATCCTTTTCCATTATGAATTATCGTAGGGTCGTTCTTATCTAAGCTCACATGCTAGCTTTGGCACCAGTCGGGATCACGAGCGCGTGGGTAGTCTGCTTGGGAGGCATATCGCTCGCGGCCTCGCTGTTGATCGCCAAGTTGGACGTGGCATTCGCATTCAAGGTCTCCGACGACTTGAGCTTGGCGTCCTGTTCCTTCCCCTGTTCCTTGCGGCGCTGGCGGCGCATCTTCTTCGTCTCGGGCATGCGCAGAGCCGTGCCGCAGTGGCGGCGATAGTTGGCGTCGTCCTGGTGGAACGTGCGAAAACAATACACACACTCACAGTTGGGCTTGAGAGCCTCTTCCTCGGTCTGCGTGTTGAGCACGAGCGGACAGGCGATGACGCTGTAGCCGGAGAACATGACGATTGCCGCGAGTAGGCGGTCCGGCACGGTCTGTGGCGCGATGTCGCCGTACCCGACGTTCGTGAGCGTGACGACGGCCCAGTAGAGACTCACGGGTATGTTGGTGAAGCCGTTGCGCTCGCCCTCGAAGAGGTACATGGCGCAGGCTGCCAATGACAATGATCATGGAAAAGACGAATCTTGGATCCACACAAAAAGCTGCGACGTGCGCAAAATGGTGGGTACAGTGTACCTCTTTAAAAGCATATTGCTGAGTTGACTGCCTGGTGATGGGGAACTGATCCGTTTTGAGAGGTTCCGAGTCTCCAACAGCCAAGGTCTCCTCATTCCTGGAGATTTGGAGATTTGAAGAAGACGACGAACGATGGAAGCGGAGCAAGTGAAGCGTCTCCACGACGCAGCGCGGTACGGCACGGCGGCCGAGGTGGAGGCGCTGCTCGCGAGCGGATGCGACGTGGACGCGGTGGACGAGGTGAGGCGGGCACTGGATTATTGGGGGATTCTGAGGAAGAGACACCGTGATTGGGAGCGGTTCGGCATGAACAGGGTGGAAGGACGGCACTGGACTGTGCCTGCTTGGCCAGCAAAGAAGAGACTGTGCGCTGCTTGTTGGACGCAGGCGCGGCCATCGAAGCGCGCGATGATGTAAGTGAACCGCGTTTTCAGTGTGTTGGGTGATCGTCTGTTGACTGGAGTTGTTGTGTAGGGCGGCTGGTCGGCGCTTCATGCGGTAGCCAAAGGTGGGGACGTCCGCATCATGGCTCTTCTCGTGGAGCGTGGTGCGGATGTCCACAAAGTGACGAAGGTTCGTTCCTGTGTGTTTTGGTGGCGTGTCTTTTGATGGCGTTCGACGTTGTTGTGTGGTGGCAAGACTTCTCACATGTCACTGATGTGTACTTAGTATGGAAGTACGCCACTGCACTTGAGTGCTCGTGATGGCAAGTTCGAAGCAGTTCAGTATTTGCTGGACCAAGGTGTCTCGATTGATGCGGCAGACAACGTGGGTGTTGGCGTGACGCTGGATGATTTTCTCTTTCTGTTGTTGCACAGTGTGACGGAGTTAACGTCGTCATTTCTAATGTTGTGTAGGGTGGCTGGTCGACGCTTCATGACGCCTCCCGTGCTGGGGACGTCCGTACCATGGCTCTTCTCGTGGAGTGTGGTGCGGATGTCCACAAAGTGACGAAGGTTCGTTCCTGTGTGTTTTGGTGGCGTTCGACAGTCAGACTTCTCACGTGCCACTGGTATGTGTTTAGGATGGAAGGACGACGCTGTACTTGAGTGCTCGTCAAGGCAAGTTCGACGCAGTGCAGTATTTGCTGGGCCAAGATGTCTCGATTGATGCGGCGGACAACGTGCGTGTTGGCGTGACGCTGGATGACTTTCTCTTTCTGTTGTTGCACAGTGTGACGGAGTTAACGTCGTCATTTCGAATGTTGTGTAGGATGGCTGGTCAGCGCTTCATGCGGCAGCCAACGGTGGGGACGTCCGCATCATAGCTCTTCTCGTGGAGCGTGGTGCGGATGTCCACAAAGTGACGAAGGTTTGTTATTGTGTTTTGGCTGCATGTCTGTTGGTGGCGTTCGACGGTGTGGTGGTGGCAAGACTTCTCACATGTCACTGATGTGTGCTTAGTTTGGAAGGACGCCACTGCACGTGAGTGTTCTGCAAGCCAAGTTCGAAGCAGTTCAGTATTTGCTGGGCCAAGATGTCTCGATTGATGCGGCGGATAACGTGCGTGTTGGCGTGACGCTGAGTGAATTTCTCTTTCTGTTGTGTACAGTGTGACGGAGTTAACGTCGTCATTTCGAATGTTGTGTAGGATGGCTGGTCGGCGCTTCATGCGGCAGCGTACGGTGGGGACGTCC
This sequence comes from Pythium phragmiticola, assembly GCA_023335935.1. NCBI lineage: Eukaryota > Oomycota > Peronosporomycetes > Pythiales > Pythiaceae > Pythium > Pythium phragmiticola. The sequence continues at coordinate 1,784 of JAADWA010000426.1, read as the reverse complement.
GCATCATAGCTCTTCTCGTGGAGCGTGGTGCGTATGTCCACAAAGTGACGAAGGTTTGTTGCTGTGTGTTTTAGCTGCATGTCTGTTGGTGGCGTTCGACGTTGTTGAGTGGTGGCCGACTTCTCACGCGTCGCTGGTGTGTGCTTAGGATGGAAGTACGCCACTGCACTTGAGTGCTCGTGAAGGCAAGTTCGAAGCAGTGCAGTATTTGCTGGGCCAAGATGTCTCGATTGATGCGGCGGACAACGTGGGTGTTGGCGTGGCGATGGATGACTTTCTCTTTCTGTTGTTGCACAGTGTGACGGAGTTAACATCGTCATTTCTAATGCTGTGTAGGATGGCTGGTCGGCGCTTCATGCGGCAGCGTACGGTGGGGACGTCCGCATCATGGCTCTTCTCGTGGAGCGTGGTGCGGATTTGCAAGCGACATCAAAGGTTCGTTCGTGGACGTATTTGCTGAGAGTGAACAAACGGCTGACTCTATTGATTTCTTGCTCTGTGCAGCATCTTGGTCAACTTCCGGTTCACGTTGCTGCCAGTCAAGGGCATGTGGAGGCGGTTAGGTTTCTACTCGACCGCGGCGCAACCGCGAACGCGATCTCTAATGTACGTGGCCCTGCAGTGCATAGACCCTCTGATCGTTACATGCCTCATGTCAGAATTGTGATAGGACGGGTCATCAGCACTTCATTTGGCAGCTGCAGCGGGCGACGTCCGCACGATGGCTCTTCTTATTGAGCATGGTGCGGACGTCCATTCAGTGTCGAAGGTAAGACGTGTCGATGGGTACTGAAGAGTGTTGAACCGGACGGCTCATTAAAACTCTGTCAACTACAGGGAGGAAGGACGGCGCTTCACGAGAGTGCATCGAAAGGAAAAAACGAAGCAGTCGAATTCCTGCTCGAGCGCAGCGTTGCGTTGGACACAGGCAACGACGTAGGTCACCACGTCCTGAAGTCTTTCTTATGATGCAGTTTTTGACTCGTCTTTATTTCTGGATTGTCAAGCTTGGGTGGACAGCGCTACATTATGCAGCAGACCGTGGTCATGCCTCCACGATGGCTCTGTTGGTGAAGCGTGGCGCAGACATCCACGCAGTCGCAGAGGTATTTATCGTAGATCTCACTATCTCTATCGCACCTCTCAACGACTCTTATTGTAGGACGGCAACAATATTGTCCACCGAGCCGCTCAGAATGGGCACATGAAAGCCTTGCGGTATGCCCTCGATTTGGGTCTAAACGTCAACGCCATTGCTGATGTAAGTTGAATCCTCCATTGAAATCATTCTGCTTCCAAGTTGCCACTGAAGAAACTGACGAAACACTATCTGGTGGCTCGTAGAATTACGGCAACTGGGAGACAGCACTCATACTAGCCATTTGGCACCCCAACTTGGAAATCTCCTGTGAGATGGCGTTCATTTTGTGCTCACGTGGGGCCGAGTGGAACGAGGAGCATCATCGCCATGCACTGCATCTGTGCGAGATGTATGACGAAATACTTAGTGTAAGTGCCACTGAGCGTCAGACTCGTCGACAGTGGCGTGCAGGACTATGCGTCTGTGTGCACCACTGGGCACTTGAGCAACTCGAAACCAAGGTCCCAAGTGAAGTCGTCGCGCGTGGAGCAGCTTCCGTGACCACGTACCTTACGGATATCACGCGATCTGGTACCGCTGGACTCACGTACCGTTGCAAGTCGTGTGTCATTGGTCCGGGCGAGTGGGGCAAGACCAGTCTCGTGAGGTCGTTGGTCGCGAGAAAGTCGTCACTCACGCAACT
>JAADWA010000425.1:0-26063 GCA_023335935.1 Pythium phragmiticola | reverse complement strand
GCACGAACGAGTGCGCAAAGAGATCAATGCCGATCGTGCGGTCGTCCACATGGACAAGCGTGGGCTCGAGCGACGTCATCGATTTGACGAGGCTTGTCTTGCCCCACTGGCTCGGCCCGACCACGCAAATCTTGCGGCGCAAGATGAGCTGGTCGGCGCCAGACTTGGCCAAGTCGGCAACGTAGGTCATGACCGACTCGTCGCCGCGTTCAATGACCTCAACTGGAATGTCCATCGGATACGCTGCCCCGCCATGGGCCGCGCGTTCCTCGTCCCAGTGGCACATGCACGCGCGGACCCCGGCCTGCCAACGGATCGTCTTGGTCTCGAGCGAGTCACCCTCGCCCTCAGCCGCCTCAAGGGCCCTGTGGTTGCGTTTCAAAAGGTCGTCTAACTCGCGTTCACAGGAGGCGTCCCAGCACGCGCCGCGCGTCGCCAGCTCGTGGACGATTGGGTACACGTGGCCGCACTTTTTGTTGGCGCCAAACAGCGCATAATGGAGCGGTGTGCGGCCTTCCTATGTTGCCATCCACATAGAGTGGAGAGGGTCAGCTCAACCCCAATAGTAGAAATCATACTGGGGAGGAGTAACAGTCGCCGCCTCCTACCTTGTCGGTGACATGCACGTCGGCGCCGCGCTCGAGCAGGTACTCGATCACCGCGAGCTGCTCGCGACCCGAGGCATCGTGGAGCAGCGTCGCACCGTCCTACAGTAGTACAATCAAAACCATGAGCGTCGCTAGAAAGGACGCTTCACAGCTCTCACGCGTAATTCCTACCGGCGCCGTGGTGTTGACGTCCGAGCCCTGCTCAATGAAAAACTTGACGACGTCGAGCTTGCCCTCCCGGGCCGCTGTCTGCAGCACCGACACGCTACGCTATAGTATAGAAGAGGTTATGGTGTCTTCCATACCATTACCCAATGGCCGTGCTGAGAAGTAGAAACACGTACCCACATGAGCGACTTGATGTCGGCGCCTTTCTTCAGGAGGAACCCCACGACGTCGACGCGGTCTTTCTCGATCGCAATGTGGGCGACAGACAGGCCGTTCTGTTCCATACGTCAATCCGAAATGAGATATCAATTCCCCATGCACCAGTAATCTGTATACACAGAAGCAAGCGCCTCACGTCCATGGCGGCGTTGACTTCGGCGCCGTGGTCCACGAGCCACTCGACGACCTCGAGTCGCGCGTGGCGGGCCGCGTAGTGCAGCGGCGTGAAGCCGTGCTACAGGGATATTACAAGAAACTCCACAGCGTTAAGGAAGGCCCACGCCCTTGAGTGTCGGGTCCTCTATTCAGGATACGTACGGGCATGCGCGCGTTGACCTGGGCGCCCTTCTTCAGTAGGAACTGCACAATGTCGAGCTTGTCGCTGCGCGCCGCGACGTGCAGCGGCGTGCGTCCTTCCTGTGATCATAATAGTATCCCCTCCTTCCTCAATCAGACGTCCGCCCACGTATCGGCAGTGTCCATACTGTAGTAGAAGAAATGTACTCACCGCATCGACGGCGTTGACGTTCCGGCCTTGCGCCACGAGCTTTTGCACATCCGTTAGCGTTCTGCCGGCCGCGTCGTGGAGCGGCGTCGACGCGGGCGGCTTGGTCGCCTGCGCCTTGGCAATCTTGATGGTCTTCTTGCCTTTGCCCATGGCTGGACTGGTGGGTCAGGAGCTTCCTGCGGACTGGCGAGCGGCTGCATCTCGGGTGTCGTGAGTCCCACAGTCTTGCAACAGTGGGATCACGAAGAACGCGGTGTCACTATTAGTGACACTGAGTTCTCGGTACACTATGCGCAGTACATATAGGACCAATACTGTAGCCATCTCTCGTGGGCGTGAAGCAAGTGTGAGTATCACTATTATGCTGGACTCCCCACTTTCACTCCTCCTAGTGTGAGTATCACTATTATACTGGACTCCCCAATTTCACTCCTCCTAGTGTACGGCTGCTGTGTCGTGCGCCTTTTCTGGGAGAAGCTGTACAGCCGGAGGTGGTGTTTCTTGGACCGTTTGCCGGATGGTGTGATCCCCAGTAGTGCTCGTGCGGCCACCAAATTGCCTTTCGCACTACGTTTATTCGGCTCGGAGCCGAATATGTAGTACGATCAAAGGCAACACGCAAATATCCGCGTTCGGCGGACGCCTCAATGACCGCGTCGCTGGACTCGCCACGAGCCAACACCAGCCAGCGGAATCCAGCGCACGCCATCCAAGGGCATGAATTTGGAGGCGTCACGACCATACGCATAGCCTGAAGCTCAAGCCATCTTTCTCTTTTCAACTCGATTGTATGTGCACTGTTCAAGCCTTGAACGGAGAGAGAGTGGGAAGAAGTCGGATCTTACTTGCTAGCGCATGTAAGCACTGGTGAGGCGGCACTGGACGACAATGGACGATGCGGGGTGTGCTGTGGCGATGACAATTTCAAACGGTTTGTTCTCGGTCGATGCCTGGCTGCCACGTAAACCACTGTTGTTCACATCAGGGTGAGGACATCGTTGAGTTCTACCGATCCTTCGGCAAGCAGCGCTCTCGCAGTGACCCACGACGAGAAGCGTGGCGAACGGTTGAACAGCCGACCGAGTCGCTTGCGCGTGCAACTGAACTTGCGCACGTGAACGATGAGACGGCTGTCGTTAAGGTCGGTGAGCGTTAGTGGCTGCTGGGCAGTTGACAGCTCAAACGGCACGTTCGACCAGCATGTCGCTTCAGCTTCATCCGTGTGCACGCTAGTCACTCCCTTCTGGAGAAGCTCGCCAGTGGTGCGCAAGAGCGCCAATTCACAGTAGACGCCAAGAACACTGCGGAGTCCCGTGACACCATCAATGCGCAGCGCCATCAAAGTGGGTGGCGTCAATGCCAACGGTGGTGACGACGACGCACCCGCTGTCGCGAGAGCCGCGCTCATTGATAAAGACGCAGGTCCTTTCTCACGGAGAAGCACGAACACCGGCGTGAGCTTGTCACCACCTTTGCTGGTCAGAATCTCATCGCGACTCGCCCATACAAAGCGATCGGTCTCAGTCGCCGCTGGTTGGAGGCCCGACAGCGCCAGCAATTTAAGCTCATCAAACGGCTCGTCTTGCAAATAGAGTTGAAGCGGCTTTTGACAGCGGTCGCAATCAAGATGCTGGGTCCAATCTCGTCAGGTTGCACTGCTCACTCGTGAGTGTTGGTCATCGAACTATCCCAATGAGTGACATGCATTACTGAAAATATGACAGTGCTCGTCTGTCAAGCGAGCTCTTGCGGAACGCCAGGAGCACCAGTAGCGCGAGCTCGCTGTGCTCGCATAGCTCGTTTACGCGCCTTTTCCTTGCACCGATGGGCACGCCCAGTGGTCGCTCCTGTGGGAACAAAGACGTTGGTCGTTGGGTCCTGTGCGCGCTGTTGCGTCTGGATCAGTGCGATCCGCAACGCCATGATGGTTTCTCGACCGGAGACGTAACTGCTCACAAGCCTGGCGCGATCCAACGCCGCGTTGAGAGCCTCCAGACTAAACTGCTCCTTCTGAATGAGGTATTGCAGCGTGCGGAAATTAGAGACTGCGTCGACCAGCGCACTGTCGAGGCCTGCTTGAGGCGGGCGAGCCTTGTCATACAAGAGACTAAACCGTTCAAAGTTGTTGGCGACGAGCGCCAGCGTACACCACGGAAGCGCGCGTTCACCAACGGTTTCGCACAAGTAGTTGAGCATGGGGCGATCCCAATATCGTCGATGTATTCCCATCCGCATACCTTTTGTAAGCAGTGTGGATGGGTCGTCTGGTCCACGGCAACGGTGGCGGTGCTCCTCCCAGAGGACCTTGACCGCTGCGAGGTGGCCATTCATGACGGCGCCGCGCATCGCAGCCTCTGTGAATCCTTCCTCGCGATTCATCAAGAGCCATTCGGCGACACGCAGATGTCCATTCTCCGCTGCCTTGTCCACCGCGGCCGTCGTGCAGCCGGCGTGACCGTGCGCGTGGAGAAACTGGACAATCTCGAGGTGATTGGTGGCTGCTGCGAGGTCCATCATTTGTGATGTGCATAGACCCACTCGCCACTCGTGGGAGATATTGAGAATGCCCAGCCGATCGGTCGCCGCCGCCCTGGTCATCACGCGCTTGGCAGCCTCTTCATCATACTCGGGTAGGCAAGCGAGCAGCCACTGGACGACGTCAGTGTGGCCTTGCATCGCGGCTAGATTTACTGTGGACGGGACACACATTTCGCCCGTTTTGGCGTGAAGCCACTCCAAGGCTTCGAGGTTCCCACCCGTTGCGGCGTCGTGCAGTGCTGTGTGGAACCAGAATCTTGGGTTCTTTCGCATGTGTGACTGCCTGTGGAGGGTCCACAGTCGCTTCAGCGCCCGCAAGTCGCGCTCCTCGATCGCGAGAAACGGCATCAAGCCGGGCGTACCGCTCGTCAGCTTCAGCTGTAGCGTGAGCTCCAGGTCGTACGAAAGGCCGCTTTGCGTGCGCTCGAGCTCGGCCAGCCATGTCGCTTGCCCTGGCAGAAACGCGCACATGAAGCGGAAGAGGTCGGCGCTGGTCAAGACCTGCACGGCCGCGGAGGCTTCCGTTGCTTCCATGGCTGTTCTCAATTGAAGGTAAAATATAAATTCCAATTCAACTGGCTGGGACACGGGGGAGAAAACTGCCATCACTCAGGCTCAAACTGGAAACAAACTGAGAAGGCGATTCGCGGATTTGTCAGAGAACTGCGTCCCGTTGGATCAAGAACCCACGTAAAGTCTAGTTTGTGACCAGCGTACACGACACGAAACGCGTGGATGATCCGCCCGCGCCAACACTGATTTTAATCGGTTTGCACTCGAGTTGCTGGCCGTCGTCGTCGCAGATATAATCGCGCAGCCACACCGAGCCTTCGCCAATGAGCCTACCCATACACACACAGTGAGTTAGTTTCACACCATAAAGGAATGCCTCCCACAGCGCTACGCACTTGGTCGTGACGACAAAGCGGCTCGGCCGCTTGAGGCGAATCGCGAGGCGGCACTCACGCAGCATGTCGACCGACACGATACACGACAGCGCAAATGACGGTGACGACGATTTCCAGTTGGGCGGCGACGAAAAGTCCGTGTGTTGGGCCGTCACACCAGCCGCGAGCGGTGTTTTGCTTTCGCCGTACAGCAGCTGCCACTTGCAGTACATGCGCCGCCAGTCCCATTCGTTCAGTCCGGCTGCACCTTCAAACGTCAAGCTCAGCGGCAGAAAGTTGGACGAGGTCGTCGAAGAGGAACCCGTGAGCGAGTTGGACGATGACGAGTGAGACGTCTTTGTGGTTGTGGTTGGTGACGCCGGCGGCGAGTTGGTCGGTGACGACGAATTGGTCGGCGACGACGGCGTCTTATTCACCAGCTTCGTCGACGATGGCGATCCAGACAACGGCGTCTGTGCAAGGACGCCGCTGAGTTTAAAGTCGTCGCGGTCGCACGGCGTGAGCTGGTCCCCCATGGACATGATCTCGTGGCGATGCGCCCAGATATAGTACCCGTCCGAAGTCGCGGCACACTCGAGATTGCACACGTCGCAGATCGTGAGCTCGTCAATGTTGCCATCGTACATGTGGAGAATGTCACGGAGCAACGCCATCGAGCCACGAGGCGAGAGTCTGTTGGCACTCTCCTTTGAGTTGAAGGCCGCCGACGGAGAGAGCTCGAGGTTCTCAATCAGACTGTGGACAGTCGTGGTCTCTTGTACTTTGGCGTCAATCACTGGCGAGACCCAACCAATGACCTTCTGAAGGATCCCCAGCGAGACCACTTGTGGCACGACGTTCGAGCACACCCATAGACCGTTCTACGCAAGAAAAAAAGGGGAATTGTCAGAACGATCGCCTTTCTCACAAGGAGAGACAAAGAGACTCACCTGCAGCCACGTCGCGTACTTGGCGAGGAACTGCGGCGGGACACTAATCTGAATGGGTGCGTGGAAGCAAGTGCCCGACAAGTCACTGAGCATTTGCACCGCGATTGTCTTGGAGGCGTCGTCGTACTCGAGCGTCCACAGCGCCGGGTACTTGCGCTGCGTGTCGCCAGCGACAATGAGCTTTTGCAACACGTCGAGACGATTGACGGTCTGCTTGACGAGCTCGCGCATCTGTAGCTGCTGCAGTTTACCCGGGTGCTGCCAGGCCTTTTCCATATACCAGTTCAGGTCGGGGGGCAGCCACGGCATCGCACGGCGCACTTGGTCTTCGTCACTGCCCGACGAGACCGCACTCTGCAACGCGCTCGTGGCCTCGGAGAGACGATGGCGCTCGCCAGACGCGTCCAGGATATACCGAGACACGCTCAAGCCCGGGTAATTGTCCAGTACCTTTTCCAGCGTCATGGCCCAATACCGCAGGTACTGCCAGCCGACCTCGAGATTTTCCACGGCCACTTCGATACAAATCACGTCGCGGTTCATGTCACCTGGAGAGATGGCGATCCGCGAGGCAAACTCGCCCTCGACAAACGACTCGATGCAGTTGGGCCACACTGTGCGGCGGAACAGAGACGTGTTGCTTTGGACAGCAAACTGTTCAAACACGGTCTCCGATAACTCGGCCGAGAGCTCGTACTCCCAGCACAGACTCGCGACCGCGACGACACCTCTTTTGGCCATCATGGTGCGCTGCTGGAGAAGCTTCTTGTCGACGGCGGGCTTGCGCACTTTCCAGTAGGCGGGCACGATGAGATCCGAGTCAAAGTCGACCTCTTGGTCATTGGCCGGGTATGCGAGCTGAAAGTACTGGAGCAACAGCTTGAACGCGTGCATGAGCTCGTCGTCGAGGTCGCACCAGATGGGGAACGTGGCCAGCACTTCGTGCTTGATGCGGCCCTCTTCAAAGTGCGTGATCGACAGGTCGCCGGCCGCATCGGAGAGCTCGTGGTTGAGTGCTTCGCGGACCAAATTGATCACGAGGCGAGGATCCAAGATCACATAATCCTTCAGCCCCGAGGTTTCGGTCTCAAACCACGCGACTTCGCCCAACATGTGGAGCGTGCGCAGCACCTCGGGACAGTCCTCATACTCGACGCCGTCCACGGATTGCATGAGCCGAAACAGCGCGTGGATGGGCACGATCAGACTCTCGATCCGATCTCTCGCGTTCGTGAGCTGCTCGGCCGCCGTGCGGCGCTTGGTGATGAGCTCCAAGACTTGGGCATTGCGGCCAGACATGTCGACGTTGCGATCGCTGGCGCTGATCTTGGCCTCGACGGCCTGTCGCAATGTCTCGACCGAGTCGGCGTTCGTACAGCTCACTGGGAGCCACTCGTCAAACGAAATGGTGTTGATCTTTTCACGGAGATCGCCAAATGAACTCGCATGGTGGGCGCTGCCGCTGTACGAGTGGTGCACCGACAGACTATGAGTACTCAGTCGTGTAGTCGTGTCTGTGCTCAGGCCCTTCTCTTCGGCGATCCGTAGCTCGGTCTCAATATCCTCGACAAAGTGGCGCTTCCACTCGCTGAGCTGCAGTCGCAGATCGCGCCACACGCGGGAGAGCGCGCTATCATCCGTGAGCAAATCTGTTTTGGTGCCCACGACGAGTACCTCGGCGCTCGGGTCCCGCGAGAACATGAGCCGCAGCCAGCTGAACACATTCCGCGTGAGGAAGCGGCTCTGCGCGGCCTCGCCCTGGCGAAGCGACAGCGTGGCGACCTCATCCAGCATGCGAGCATACACCTGCACGTCCACGCATAGTATGTACAGTGCCTCCTTTGAGAAAAACACCGAGTGGGCCGACTGGTACACGTCCTGGCCGGCAAAGTCCCACAGCGTGAGCTCGTACTCGGTCGTGCTGGTCGCTGTCTCTTCTTGCTCGAACTGGAGGCGGTGGAGCTGGATGCCCAGTGTACGGTCTTCCTCCAGCTCGAGCGACGGTGACTTGGTCGTGATGGACTTGACGAGACTGGTCTTGCCCGACCCGCTCGGCCCAACGACGCAGACCTTGCGGCGATACGCGAGCCGTTCGGGCCCAGCGGCCGCCGCTGCCACGGGAGACGCGTCCGCCATGGTCTTCAGTGAGAGGGGGCAGACGATTTCTGGAATGTCTTGCGCGCTGGGTGGCGACGAGACTCTGGCATTGCCCACCGACAGCGCATTGGGAGCAGGCGGGCCCATCCCCCCACCGCCTCACTTTCCTTCCATGAGTGGAGCCATTCGAAATGTGAGTCTAAGGAGGAGTGATGGTCGTTTATCTGGATTTCAAGGATAAAATACACATTTTATCTGAATGTTCTCATTAAGTACGTATGAGTCCCTCAAACCCCGCACTAAACGAACTTTGTGGGACGGAGTTCTTTCCCCCTTCCGTTTCCACAGGAAAAGGATCAACCACACGGCGTGGCCACCAAGCGATCCCTCTCCATCTCTCTCTCTCTCTTCTCGCTGACCCGCTCTCGCGCTGCACGCGTCTTCCGCCGCATCGAGCACCACGGCTGGACTCGCGTGTATTTTTCTATCGTTTGGTGGGCCTAGCACGCTTCACCGATCCGTACAAGTCGAGATAGAGGCAGCGACTTCCGTGATGGCTACTTCCGGCGCCGAATCGCTCGAAGCCACCGTGCTTGCAGCGCTGCAAGTGCTGTACCAGCAGCACCTGCAGCCCGACCAAGTGCAGGCCGCCGACGCGTACCTGCGCGCGTTCCAGGTCACGCCCGAGGCCTTCCACGTGGCCGTGGCCCTGCTCGACCGCTTTTTCCGCCAGGCGCAGCAGCACCCCGACCAACTGCACGCGACGATCCCCGTGCTCTTCTTCGCGTCACAGACGCTCGCCAACAAGCTCCGACGCCACCACGCGCTGCCCGCCGACGGAGAATTCTCGTTTGCAGCGTGGACCGAGAAGATTGTCCAGTGGCTCGCTGCCATGCCCCGTGCCATGCCCAAGATGGTGCCCACACAGCTCATTCTCGCGCTCATGGCGTGTCTGCCACGCGTGGCGCCACAGGAAATCGCCGCGGCGTACCAGTCTGGCAAAGTCCAACGAGTCATCGTTCCCACAGGCAACTCCAGCAATGCCAACAGCACGGGTGTCATTGGCTATGTACTGAATTTACTGTCGGCCGCACGTGCCACGCCCACGATTCTCGCCGAGGTGTTGATCGTCATGGCCGAAGAATTGAGCGACGTCCAGGACCGCGCAGTCCGCGACCGCATGCAGCGCGAGCTGGACGACTGGGCCGTGACCGTGCTGGACGTGCTGTTGCCCCAGCTCATGCAGCAGGACGCGACGACCGCAGCGCTTGTGCTGCAGGCTGTCAAGGCGTGGATCCGGTATGCGCGCGTGGGCTCGGCGGTCGTGGCAGGAAACGCCTTGATGCAGTCACTGATCGCGTTCGTACGGCACGACGAGCTCTTTGACGTGACCGTGGATCTCGTAGTTGAACTCGTGCGGTGCTATACCGACCTGCAGCGAGATTTGCCGTTCATCCAGTGGCTCGTACCCCAGCTCATGCAGCTGAAAGGTGATTTTGCCGGAGCGGCCGGAGAGGAAGACACAGACAAGTGCCTCGGGCTCTGTCGTATCTTTACGGAAGTGGGCGAATCGTACATGGAGTTGCTGCTCGGCGATCAGCAAATGGGCCAGACGCTCATTGTTGATCTGTTGCTGGACTGCATGAGCTACCCAGACGCCGAGATTGCCGATGTAACGACGTCGTTTTGGTTTCGGTTTTTGGGCAAGCTCGACCAAGTTGATCAGAGGCGGGGCACGCCACAACCGTCGGCACCGGTCGCGGGGCAGTTCCAGAGCCAGATCATCCGCCTCGCGAGCATTTGCATGCAGAACCTGCAGTTCCACGAAGACTTCCCAACGCTGCCGTCGGACAAGCGACAGGATTTCAAGTCGTTCCGCCAGAACCTCGGCGATCTTCTACGCGAGTGCTGTGATGCCATTGGCGTCGAGTCCATTATGAAGCACTGTGTCAAAGGCCTGCAATCGATTTTCCAGCTCCCCGAAGCCCAGCGCCGCTGGCAAGCTGTCGAAGCCCACTTGTACTGTGTACGCTCGATCGGCCGCAACGTCGATCGCGCCGATTCGCGTCTGACGGCGCCGTCGCTGCAGATCATTTTCCAACACTTGCCCCAGTTTGCGAGCCACCCATCGATCAAGTACACGGCGTGTCTCCTCATCTCGCGCTATGGTCTCTGGCTGCGAGACAACACGAGCTATTTGGCACCACTGGTCGAGTTTCTGCACGCGTGTATTGTCAACAGTACCCAAGACGCTTCTGCGGCAGACTGGCAGGTGTCCAGCGCAGCGGCCATGGCATTGCGGACGATCGCGATCGATTGCTGGGCGACGCTCGGAAGCGAAGTCTTGCGTTTTTACTTGTACGTGGAACAGCAGCCCAACGCCATGGCGGTCGAAGACCAAGTCCTGATTCTGGAGGGCATCTGCGTGGGCGTCGTGAAGTCGCGCGACATGAATGCGGTCTACAGCGTGCTCGAGCAAGTCGTGGAACCGATCGTGCAGCGCCTGGCGGCAGTGTTTGCCGCCTCGGCCAGCGGACAGCCAGTCAACTCGACCACGGCCATGCAGGAGATGCTGCGCATGATTTGCTTTTACGATTACCTCGCAGTCGACGAACGAGATGCAAGCAAGCACGAGGGCAGCAAGCCGCCTCTGCTTGTGTTGACCGAGCGCGTCTGGGCGGCGTTTGATCAGATACTAGTACTGTTTCGCGCGAGCGACGAACTCGTGGAGCGTGTCTGCCGTTGCTACAAGCGCATGCTGCGAAACTGCGGCGCGGATTTCAAGCCGTTTGTGCCCAGCATAGTCAAGAACTTGGTGTCGTTTTACCAAACGGAGCCCAAGTCGTCGTACCTCTATGCCGGCAGTATGGTCCTGAAGCACTTCCACCATGACCGTGCCCCCGAGATCCAGAGCTTGATGGGCCAGATGCTTCACAGTTTTGCGAAAGCGACAATGCCGTTGTTCAAGAGCGTCGAGACCATGCAGTCGCATCCGGACATTATCGAAGAGTTTTTCTATCTGATGGAGCGCGGCGTTCGCACGCTGCCTCGATTAATGATCCAAAGCTCTCCCGATGGTGGGGCCGCCCCGCGTGGCCAGGAGCTACTCGCGCAGCTTCTAATCTGCTCGGTGTCGGCGCTTCAGATTTCGCACAACGATGCTAACAAGGCCACACTGAGCTTTTTGGAGCAAGTCGTGGAGCGTTCGGTGCAAACCGGAACGCCGGATCCGGTGGGCGATCAGTTGCAAAGCATTGTTCGTGACGGTTTCCTGCCGAACGGAGGGCGCAATCTAATTGACAGACTCCTGCGTGGCGTCGTATTGGGCTCGGTGCCCAGGTATCGGGTGGATGAAGACTCGGGGTCGATTGCTGGCGTACTTGTACAGCTCGCCAAGCTAAATGGCCCGTTGCTGCAACAAGTTATCGCAAACTGGTTCGAGCACGCTCAGACTGTGCGATTGGTGACGTTTCTGACGAGCCAAGAGATTCGTGCATTCCAAGACGACATGTTTACGGCCACTAGCGAGCGAGAATTCCGACGTGACGTTCGTCACTTTGCGCGCACTTGCTCATCTAGAACCGAAGCAAGTGTGCTCGAGAATGAGCGATAAAGCTGTCAGCTGAACGGCCAAGCAATGGAGCACACTACGAAGACAATGAACAAAAACGAGGACAATGGATAACGCGGCGACGGCACGCCTGCAGCAGGTATGTTTTCGCTCGGAATGGAGATACGGTTGTAAGAAATGTGTGGTGTTGCTGTATGAATCAACTCAGAATGGGTGTGTCTCGGACGGCGAAAGCGGCGTCTGGGAACTTTTGTCCGCTTCGTCAGGTGCAGTGGTGGCCTCCTCTTCGCTTCCTTCCCGTGGTGAGTCTCTCTCGTCTGCCTGCAAGTCAATCGCGTATGATGAATCGGTCGATATGAGCGGCACTGGATCGAACACGACGCTGCGATCCGTTTGAGATCGCACTTCGCTATTGCTGGGCGTGGTCGACTTGCCAGCACGACGGTCGCTGCGCTGCGCACTTTCCAGCAGCCTCCGCTGGAACGCCGCGTGGTCTTGGGATTGTTTTGCCATGGCTGCCGCTTCCCTCTCGGCCTCTTCCTGCTCTTTCAAGTATTCGATCTCCAACAAGTCAAGTCGATCGCTCAAGTATGAGAGACGAGCGTCAAGCACTTCGCGTGGGCACGCGTTGTGAAGCTGCAACGCCAGCGCATGGTGGAGCAGGCTCGCAAACTGCTTGCAAAACAGCTCGATCAGTTCCATGGTCAAAGCATCATCTACATCTTGTGCGTGCTGTCGTTCCTTCTTGGTCGCAGTCGACACCGGCCGCGCGTCGATCGACGCGGCATGGCCAAGCACCGTTCCACTACGTGCGACTTGGATCATTCCCAGCGGCAAGTCTCGCCACGGCGATCGAATAGGAGCGATGTACAGGCCGTGAGCGCCGCCCTTGAGATCGACCGTGTCGTTGAAAGTTGGCTCAGCGCAGGGATCGAGCAAGATGCGACAGCCCGAAGAAGACGGGACTGTATCAGCTGCGTCCGCGTGATCCGCCCTCTGGTCATTGGCTGCGTTGACGAGCATTAATCCGCACAGCGACGAGTGTACACAGGCGTACTTTCGGATCGGCTGGAGTTGCATGTCGATCGATACCGTGGCGCCGGCGTCGAGCTTGGCGACACCGACATGCCACACTTTCAAGACGTCGCTGTCCAAGACAAAAATACGAAGCTTGGTGATGCCGACGATCTCGGCAAATTTGCGCTGCGCGGCACGCACGAGATGGACGAGCGAGATGACTGGTGTTGTTTCCATTCCACCGTCCGGGTGTGGAATTGGTGCCAACGCTTTGGGAGCGAGCTCGGCATCCATGTGGTTGATGTGCAGCACGCGATTGTGAACGCGTTGCAGATTATCAGAGAGCTTGGTCTGCGAGAGCACGACGCCGGCGTGGATCGCGAGGAGCCCACCGAGAATGTGGTCGTTCTGCGCGAACGGTTTTTGGGTCGACGTGTTCCAGCACTGCAGCACAGCAAAGACACTGGACGAGGGCGCGGAGACACTGGACGTTGGGTCCGGTTGGAAGGCGTCGAGTTCGCGCGTGATGGGGATGCACAGCACCTCGCGCGACTTGGTGCCCGTGATCGTGTCGCTGGCGCTGAAGAACCGTGCATCGTCGTAGGCGTTGCGGACATTACACAGCACATTGTACCTCGCTGCGTGGCCCAGGATGCCCTTGTCAAGCGGCATGGCCCAGCGTACGAGACCTCGCTCGGACGCGACACCGATCAACTTTTTGGCGCTATAGTCGACATGGAAGATCGCGGTATGGTGGCAATGGAGCAGCTCGCACACGCGCTTGAGCAGCACGTGCAGCACGCCGTGGAGATCGGTTGACGCGACAATGTGGAGGCAGCTGTGGAGCCACTTTTTCAGGACGGCCGCGAGCGTGATGGCGTTGGTGATACTGAACTGCGAGTCAACTTTTTCTAGCACCTTGAGAATATTGGGGTCGATGTAGGCCGCTTCTTCGCTTTGTGGTGGAGCCCCCGTTGCTGTCGTCTGTTGTGCTGAGGAAGCTGAGGACGCTAACTGGGATACTGAAGCCTCAGGGCGCGACGTGGTGGCTTTGGCGCTGAATCCACCACTGGTATAGGACTCGCCTACCTGGCTCTGCTTGGCGTTGAAGCTTCCGCCGCTGTCATCTTTCGACCCGGCCGCCATGTGGTGAAGCGCTTCCATCTCGGCGCGCAGTCGCTTGATCTGTTTTTCTTGGTTGGCGACCAAGACCTTATCATCGGCGTGGCGCGTCTCGAGCACTTGCACCTTGCGGTGAAGCTCGTGGTTTTCGCGCGCCATGGTCTGGATCACGAGCTGCATCGAGGCCACGTGATGCGGCAGGTCGCCTTTCCCACCAGTGGACGCCGCAGCGACTTCGGTCACCTTGGCGAGATTGCTGTACACGGTCGAGTACCGCTCCGAGAGTTTGTCACAGGCGTTGCGGTAGTGCAAGTTCGAGGCCTCCAGATCCTGTAGCTTCTTGGTGAGCTGTGCCTTGTCACCGTGGAGCGCGCGCTGCTCGGCGGTCAGCACGTCGACTTGTTTCTCCAATGCCTGGCGCTGCTTGAGCGCCTTGATCGACGCCTTCTCCATGCGCGTGAGTCGCTCCTTGAGCGACGTGATCGTGATTTCATAGTTCAATTTGGCGTCTTGTGCGTCGTCGTACCCGGTGGTGACGACGAGCTGCGGGTCCCGAAGTGAGCCGAGCGACGTGCTGCGAATGACGGGTGATGGGTGCGGCTGGATCTCCTCGTCGTCCGTCTTTTTCAGCGTGCCAGTTCGAATGTTGATGGGTAATGGGATCAAGCGACTGCGCTGCATGGCAGCGAGGTGCGGACTCGCACCGT
This sequence comes from Pythium phragmiticola, assembly GCA_023335935.1. Classification (NCBI taxonomy): domain Eukaryota; phylum Oomycota; class Peronosporomycetes; order Pythiales; family Pythiaceae; genus Pythium; species Pythium phragmiticola. Next base: position 11,671 of record JAADWA010000425.1, on the reverse strand, counting down.
TGCCATGTGAGGGCTTGAGGAGTTGCCGCTTCTTAGACGGCATGAACACGGTCGAGCTCCACGAGTTATGGAGCGGCAGATCCGGCGACGAGCCGCATCGATTCAAGATGGATAGTCCACGTAGCTGTGGGGTTGGAGTTGTGGTCGTCGGTGAAGCGGAGGGGGCTTGGCGTTCGTTGTCGTCAGCGTCCCCCGATAGATCGTGTTCAGTCTCTTCGTGGAGAATCGCGGACGTGTCATTCCCAGTCGAAGGGACACGGTCGCGACGACGGCGAGGGCCGGGCGTCCCCGAGCTCAGCGAGTGCATGGACGGATGTGACTGACGAGACGCCAGCGCATGGCGCTGCTTCTCCAGGTCTCCTCGTGACAGGTTTGATGACGGCGTCGGCGTTGGCGTCTTTTCAGAAGTGATGGGAGATGGCGGTGATGATCGCACTACGGTTGGCTCTTGGATAATGAAAAAGGTTGGTGTCTTCGGCATTGTCGCGCTTCCAGCGCGGGCAGTCGGCGATCCATGGCGGCTCTTAGGGCTGGACGTGGCGTGCGTCATCTCGCAGAGATCACTCAATCCACTGCGTGCCTCTTAAATGGCGCTGCCTATCGCCATCCCAAAAATGGCTCTGCATGGGGACCACTTCAACTGCAGCCATTGTGAATGCACAGAGACTGATTGGTGGAAAATTACAGAGGAGTATATTGGGGGAAGGTATCCTACAGAGTCCGCTCACGTCGCAGGAGACACTAAAAACGCTTGTGGTCGAGGCCGTGGGCTTGCTCGAGTCCCAACTCTACGCGTGCCGGTCGTGCGCCGCTGGGCGCGCGATGCCGTCTCGACCTTTGCAATGGGATCTGCAAACACGTTGGCGCCCGTATCACCTTGGCGTTCGTGCAGAGCGATCTGCACTGCCACGACGTTTTCCCTGGAGACGTTCGTGTCGTTGACATACTTGGCATACTCCAGTATCTTAGTCAGAGCGTTGGAGCTGAAGGTGTCGTTGTGGAGCAGGAACTGCACGATCTCGGGGTCACATGTTGGGGCCTTGCTCACGTCTTTCTGCGGACGGCACGACTGCTGCAGAAAGCGGAACACAGCGAGGTCGCGAGAAACCGTGGCGGTCAGCGCGAGTGTGTGCGGCGGGAACACATGATCGCCCATGTTTTCAAGCACATAGCTCAGCATGGCGAGGTCATTATTGTGAATGGCGTTGGGTACGCCCTTGCGCACACCGTCGATGAGCATATTCGTCTTGTCGCCCTGCGTTCCCTCACGAACACGATGCTCTTTCCAGAGAAGCTGGACGACAGCGAGACGGCCGTTTCCGACGGCGCCACGCATCGCCTCCTCTGTGAAACCTTCTGTACGATTCACCAGGAGCCAGTTCACGACGGCCTCGTGGCCATTCGTCGCAGCGTGGTCGACCGCGTCCGTCGTGCAGCCTTCGCTTCCCTGTTCGTGGAGAAACTCCACAATCTCGAGTTGGCCGTTTGCAGCCGCGAGGTCCATCATTTGAGACGTACATAGGCCCGCTCGCCATGCGTGGAAGACCTTGAGGACTCCCAGGTTACCAGTCATCGCCGCCTTGACCATCGCGCGCTGGGCAGCCTCAGTCTCAAATCCGGGGAGGCGAGGAAGAAGCCACTGGACCACATCCGTGTGGCCGTGCATCGCTGCTTGACTCAACGTGGAGGGGGCACACATCTCCCCAGTCGTAGTGTGCAGCCACTGGAGCGCCTCGAGGTTCCCACTCGTTGCGGCATCGTGGAGTGCGGCAGTAAACCAGTATCGTGGGCTCTTGAGCATTGCTGGCTGCCTGTGGAGGATCCACAACCGCTGTAGCACGCGCAAGTCGCGTTGCTGGATCGCAAGAAACGGCATCAAACCGGCCGCTCCAGCGGTCAATCGGAGCTGCAGTTCGTTCCCCACAACCAGGCTCTGCGTGCGCTCGAGCTCGGCCAGCCATGTCGGTTGGCCTGGCAGAAACGTGCAGGTGAAGCGGAAGAGCTCGGGGCTGGTGAGCACCTGCACGGCCGCGGCAGTGGAGCTGCTTTCGCTCGCTTCTAGATACAGTCGTGACTCCATGGTGTCTTTGGCTTGCGCGGAGCGTTGCAGATTCTCTTCTGAGGCGATCGGGGGAGCTGAGATTTTTCTCATGAACTACTGACCATCACTCTTGCGGCTCAAGCCACATCAGTGTGAATCAGATGGGAACTCTCAGGATATATCTCATGAGTGGTGCAGTTGGGTCTGGCTGCGGAGACAGGATAGTCCACAGGATCAATTGGCAAGCGCGAGCGGGTAGACACTCTCTTTACGACAAGCTCGAACTGAAACTCTCTCATTCTCTCTCATCCCCTCTCTCTGTGTCACGAGCTTCTTAATGCCCCCCAATGCCTTCGTACAAGCATCGGCAGTAGTCCCATTGGTAGGCCTGAACGCCGCCGCTGCGGTACACGGGCAGCGCGCACCAGTTGCGCGAGTCGCGCTCCCGCGTGATCCTCCCAGATACCGTGGCAATGAGCTGCGTGCCGTCCTCGGCATAGTACTTCCAGTTGAGAAGACACTCACGGTCGTTCTTGTCGTCCGTGTACTTCCAGTGGACGTTGGCTGTGCCGCCAGAGCGGTACGCCCTGAGCATCGACCACTCTTGGTAGAGGGGTCCATAGCAATAGTGGGGCCCGTCGCTGCGCGTGTTGTACCACCACCCTTGAGCCCCATCTGGGGTCGTGTTGCACAGCGGATAATTACCGAGAATTGCGTGGGACAAGTTGGACGAGACGACCGTCGATGCGTTCAAAGCTGCAGGCTGAGCGGAGGCAAACGCCACCGACGAAGCGGCGAATGCGAGCACGAGATCGACGAGCTTCATGTCGTGTGGACAAATGTTGGGGCTTGGTCGGGACTTGGAAAATGGTGAAGTGTGTGCTTGCATAGAGGGGCAGATGACATGCAAGGGGCAGGCGTGTGGTTCAACCATGAAGGCACTGTCCCTCTGATGCACCAGATGTCTCATTATCATTGGAGTTTCTGAGGTCCACCCGCGGCTTGTTTGGTTCGCCCTCCTTCCTTTACCCGCATCGTCCGAGGGACCTGTATCGACCATGGTACAGTCACGGCAGCGGGAGTCCCATCAGATCTGCTCGCACCACATGGATACCCACAATCTCATCCAGTATTGTTCATCGTCATCAAGGGCTGGCCATCGGTCAGTCATAAGTCTCGCTGGGGAAAACTGCAAAATCGCCGTCTCTCCAGAAGGACCATCATATTTTTGCTTCCACGTATGTCCTCGTGAAGACGGCCCACAAGGTTAATTACTTCGAAGCATGTAGTATTTAATTAATAATGGCAGACAAATCAGCTCCGATCACAAGCGTGCTATCCTCCGTCGGTGGTCCACTGCTCGAGAGACCACGTTCTCGATATTTATCAGTGCGTGTGGCTGCCCTGAGAGTTGCTTGCTGGCACTTGCTGGACCGAACACAGGAACTGGATGATCTCGTCGTCGCCAAGCCGCTTGGCTGTCTTCAGCGCTTGGTCAATATCCTCTTGTGGGCGAGATGTACCGTGGAGAAACTCCACAACGTCGAGGTACCCAGTCGACGCTGCCTGGGTCATCGCAAACCACGGGAACGCATCCGGCACGAGCCTGTGCAGGAGCGTCAGGATCCGGATGCTTCCTTGGATGATCGCTCGTGGGACTGCCTTTCCGAGGCCTCGTTGGAGTTTTCCCACTTCGACGGCAAGGGACTCGTTCCCTGATAAAAAGTACTCCACTTCGAAGAACTCCAAGACATCCAGATGGCCGTGGCTGACGGCACCGTAGGCAGCGTCGTCGGTGAAGCCTTCGCTGCGCATCTTGAGCAACCACTGCAAGACGTCTAGGTGGCCGTTCGTAGCCGCCCCATCGGCGGCAGCCGTCGAGCACTTATCGTGTTTATGGTTATGGAGAAACTCGACCACCTGCAAGTGGCCATTTGCCGCCGCACGATCCATCGCTTCTCCGGGGCATCGTTCATCCGTTTGCTGAGACAGCATCCGGAGAATATCGAGATGGCCGTTTGTCGCGGCGAGCTCCATCGCTTTTTTCAACAGCCTCGTCGTGGGCGAGAGGTCGAGGCAATCGGGCCGATAGTTCAACAGCCAGCGCACGACGTCAGTGTGGCCATTTGCTGCTGCATTTGTGATTGCACTCGTTGAGCACTCTGCGCTGGTATTCTCATTGAGCCATTGCAGTGCCTCGAGCGACCCGCACGCCGCGGCGTCTGCCATGGCGCTCGTGAACCAGAACTTGCCCGTGCGACTGAACTGGGGCTGGCTGTGGAGTCTGTGCAGCCTATCTAGCGCGCGCAAGTCACCGCGCTGGATGGCTAGACGAGGCAGTAGACCCGGCGTGCCCATCGAGCGCTTGGCGCAGTCGTTCCGCGTGAGGTCCTCTGTGTTGGGACCGTGTGCGAACTCATATTCGACTGTCCAGACAGGCACTCCACGCAGGAAAGAGCCGATCATGGTGAAAATCACATCGCTCGTCACGACTTGCAGCGCGGCGGCGCTGTGCGGCGGCGTCCTTGCTCGTTCCAAAGCCATCATACAGTGAAGAAGAATTCAGAGAGCTCCGCAAAGACCATCATTCACGGAGACTCGAGAATGATGGTCTTTGAGATCATCTGATATCATATCTCAGGAGCCCAGTATTATGAGTCATTACACTTTGAGGAACTTCAAAATCATCTTCTTCTCTATCCCCAACGGGTGGCTGGTCGATTGCTGCCACGGACCCAACGCTGGCATGGTCGTACGGCGACGCAGCTGTTGACGTTCATCGTGTTGAGCCTGAAGAGTCATGCGCCATCTCCAAAGGCAGGAAACATTATGTTCTCGCTCTCACTGTCGGTCGTTGCTTGCGAGGCGATCAGCAGTCGCAAGCGAATCTGAAGGGCAGAAATATCAGCGTCCTGCGAGTCGTGCGATCCCTCGTCAGATGCTCGGTCCGTGTTTGCCTTCATGGATTTGTCGAGAGCTTCGTGTAGTACCTCCATGCTGAACGCTTCGCGATCAAGAAGAGACTGCGCTTCTGCGTGGTCTTGGCTGACAGCGGCGGACAGCAGCGAAGCGTCGGGGCCCTCATGGAAGCTTCCCACCGCCCGCAAGTACTCAGCCACATCGCGACATTCAGATGATGCCGCGAGTGCTATCGCGTCGATTGGAAATGCTTCAGGCACTGTCTCGTATAGGAGTACGACCATGGCCAGCCGCATCGTGGATAGTGTCAGCGGCACTGCCTTGCAGATTCCAGACCGAAGCGCAGCTTCGTTACGGCCGCGATTCTCCCACAGGCACTGAAGCACTTCGACATGGCCGTTCATTACCGCTTCGAAACCAGCATCTTCCGTAAATCCTTCGTCGCGAAGAAGTAGCAGCCACTCAATCACGTGGAGGTGGCCATTGCGCGCGGCGTCAGCAACTGCAGCTGTCGTACAGCCTTCCATGCGGTGCTCGTGAAGAAACACGACAACGTCCAAATAGCCGTTTGCAGCAGCACCATCCATCGCCTGCGTCGTGCAGCCCTCCGTTGACCACTCGTGAAGGACGTGCACAACACCCAAGTCGCCATTTCTCGCCGCCATGTCCATGAGCGCTGCCGAGATCTCGCCGTGACATTCCGGGAAGTTGGCCAACAGACAGCGGATGGCGTTGTCATGGCCATTTTGTGCCGCAGTGCAGATGGTTCCATGCTGGTACGTTGCGCCTGCAACGTCGCACAGCCACTGGAGTACCTCGAGGTTGCCTCCCGTGACAGCGTCCGCTATCGCCGAGTCAAAGCTGAACTTGGGATGGGCCTGGCAGTATTCCTGCGTAGACACCTCGAGCAATCTTTCGAGAGTGTCGAGGTCGTGGTTCTGGATCGCGAGCCGTGGGAGCAGGCCCTTCACACCCATTGACTGCTTGGCTTGGTCGTTGCGTGCCAATGGCTCGTCGGCATGGCTGAACATACACTCGTAGTCGACCACCCACAATGGCACCCCATACTGAAAGGAGCAGGTGAGTGAGAACAGCGTCGGATTCGCCAAAACTTGCAAGGCGAGAGAGCTCGCTGATGTGACCATAGTGAGGAGCTCGGGGGGAAAGCACGCGTTGGATTGTGAGGCTATGCGAAACAAGAGAAGAGAGACGCTGGATGGGTCACAGACCGTCACTCACCAGATTGAGCCCCGTCGCATGCACTGGTAATGAGGCATCACCCCGCTGTAGTGAGATACTGGATGCGGGCACTCTGCGTCCCGAGACGTTCATACAATAAGGGGGGATTGACTTCTTCTGTGTGTTTGTCTTCCCATTGCACGAGCCCTGTCGCGCACTCTGTGCGTCACGCCCGACTCTCCGCCATGGTCCTGGAGTCCACGATGCTGTGATAACCATAACCAAGGTTACTGTCCATGGAAATATTTCAGCCAATCGTAGACCATTACAGTACTCGTGACATATCATTGGCTATAAATCTCCCTGGTTTGAAAAGGGTATGACCCGTCGCCTTGTTTTGGCGCGCAGTTTGAAGTCTTGGAGCATTTCCGGGGAAAGAAGACGGGAAGAAGGGAAACCAACGGTCTCTCCGTCTCTGCGCGTGCGCCATGCGGATCGATATGAGCGTCATGGTACGGTTCATCGTGTTAGGCGCGCCGCGGTGGTCCCACTGAACTAATTTTGTGCCGTCTAGACGTTCCGTGGCAAGACCAACGCCGTGGCCGAGCTCGGCAAGCGCATGTGCCTTCCGGACGACCGCTGGAAGGAAAAGTGCGACGCCATGAAGGAGCTCAAGGGTATGCTCGCTGAGTATGCGCTAGTACAGCAGAAGGCTGGATCGGCTGCGACAACGGCGGAGGCACCGGCCGCCGATGCCGCGCCCGACAAGCTCGAGCTCCTGTTCTCGGCAGAGACGGTGCAAGCGCTTACGCCACCGTTCCGATCAGTTGTACGTTGGCTCTCGCCATAGAGCGATTAAAAAACAGTGTATGTGAAGTGGGTCTCATGTGCGAATGGATGCAGGTGCTAGACATGCGTTCGACAGTAGTCAAGGAAGGCTGTGAGACGTTGGCGCAGTTCATTTCCACGGTCGGACCAGCAAAGTGTAAAATCCTCGTTCGCGACTTGTTCCCATCTCTGCTCGAAGCGCGTGGGGGCTCCAGCAAGGCAAATTGGTGCAAACGCGTTTGCTATGGTTGATCATATGGCTGACTGGCGCTTGTGTGGAGAACAGATCAGCCTTGCCGCGATCGACGAATGCGTTGCAAAGATCATCAAGACGTCACCGAGCCGTCACATATTGGCGCCAATTCTGAAGGTGTACAGCGTTACGAAGTACGTAGAGTGTAGAAACGTGCTAGTGAGGCGAGACTCCCGCTGTTCTGACCGTTGGAACATCACAATTAGGAACAAGGAAGTCCGCGAGGGTTGTTTAGCATACACCCACATTGCGCTTGCGACGTGGACGCACAATCACTTGGATGGCTTTAAGTCGGAGATGAAGACCCTCATCGCGACCGGACTACGTGAGGCTTCTCAAAAAGCTCGAGATTCCGCACGAGACTGCTATTGGTAAGTTTGTTGGTGACTTTCGCTGGGCACACTGGTCACGCTGGTCTGATTTTATTAATGAATGCCCTTCGTTGGTGACATCACGCAGGAAGTACACGGAGAAGTGGGCAGATGATACAGAGAGGTGAGCTCAGATGAAGCACTGGATGTTGTTTTGGCAACGAGACCACTAACTCTGCATCAACCCTTTGATAGCCTCGACAAAATGCTTGATGTGGCAGTGAAGAGGCACCTCAAACGTCCGCGAAAAGATGACGAACCCGCAACACCAGTACAGGTTTGGTGCAACATTGGGCTTCCATTCTCAGACTGCAGATTTCTAACCTCCACGTACGTATTGTAACACCAGGCAATCAAGAGGAGGCATTTGGCCACCATTACCAACACACTCCCTGATGATGCTGATGCTGCGAAAAATTTGCAGTTTGGAGACGCGGAGCGCAAACGAGAAATTCCAACTCCTCGTATCAAAGCGAAGCTAGATCGGACAACCGGTTCTGGCTCCAGCATGCTGAAGACACCACTTCCTGGAAGTGCGATCAAGACGCCAATGACAACTTCGCAAAATCGCATGTCACGATTGCAAGCCCCATCTACGGCTCGCCGAAGTCTCATCCCGGCGACACCTATATCGACAGACAAACCAGGATCTCGAGAGTCGCTGATGAGCAAAGTTCCCACGCCTGGCTCGGTTTTTCAGTCAACGCGTGTGTCTGCAACACCAACAGCAAGACGATTGAAGCAGCAAACCGGCGACCACAAAACCAATCTGTTGAAGCTCCAGGAGATGTATAGTACACTGAAGGCAGAGAACGAGGCACTCATGGCTCGGCTGAAGCACGATGCGACGTACGAACTGCGCACGATGGCTGAAGAGGACAATCGTTCGGCAAGCATGAGATATGAAGGTCGAATCCAAGAACAAAAGGCGACTATCTCCGGCATCGTGACTGCTCACCAAAGCCTCAAAGAGCAACTCAACCAGAAGGATAAGGAAATTGTCGACCTCAAAGTGCAGCTCAACCACCAAACGGTATCAAATACCCAAGTTACCGACAAATCGAACGACAAACAATCGCCGGTACAGCAGGAACTCAGTCGCCATCGCCAACTCCTTGCGTCACTGGAGCACCATGTATCGGAGCAAGAGCAGGAGCTGTCGTCGCTGCGGTCGGCTCGCGAGAGCCAGGACGCGTCTTTGTGTGCTTTGGAAGAAGAGAAGTCTGCACTGTGTGCGCAGGTGTCGGAACTGGCGTCGGGCAAGTGTGCTGCGGAGGAGCAGGTCAGCGAGCAGTCGAGCCGTGTGGCGGAGCTGGAGTCGGAGCTGGTGTCGTTGCGTGAGAAGCTTGTGGACGTGAGTTCGAAGCTTGAGTCAGCGACGGCTGCGGCGGGCGACCAAGTGAGCAGTCTTCTGAGCGAGAAGGAGTCGCTGGAGGATCGTGTGTCGGAACAGGAGCAGGAGCTGTCGTCGCTGCGGTCGGCTCGCGAGAGCCAGGACGCGTCTTTGTGTGCTTTGGAAGAAGAGAAGTCTGCACTGTGTGCGCCGGTAGTCGGCATGGTCGCTACGACACATCTCGGGTCACTATCACTGATGTTTGGACGCGATCGAGACGAAATCGCTGCCGACGAGCGTAGAGCGAATGGTACTTCTTGCACCTTCTTGGAGGCTTGAAAGAGCGTTGTGTGCTGACTCTCTGTTTGCGTGTTTGCAGAGGCGAACTTACTAAAGCGCCGTCAACGTCGAATGACGCGCAACGGCCCGCTCTGATCTCTCTGTTCCATTGGTCGATCGTGCTGCAGTGTACGAATTACTGTAATTCCCGTCCAGTCGAATATAGTGAGTTTATGCACCATCTAACATAATAGGTGCTAAATATGCAGATGTCGCGAGCCTACTCGCAGGCAGAGGAACCGGAAAAGTCGGCCACGATAGTCGACAGCGGCGAACGTCTACTCATCCCAAAAGAGATGCAGTGCTGGGCAGAACTCGCTGATGCCTCATTCGCTTGGAACCCGTTCCGGGTGTGCTTCACAGTATCGTGTGCGGCCAGATGACTAGGTGGAGCTGACGACGATGAAGTCAAGAAACCCACAGGAACTCACTCAGACTGTCGGCCTTTGTTCGAACTAGCGAAGCCCGTGGGTTTCGCCATCAGACAAGACCTGATTGGCCGAGCTTGAAGCAATAGATTCATGACCACCATCGAATTCCCTGGCGGTCAAACTTCTGCGACGTTCCCACTGGCATGCAAACGAGTTGTGTGCGGTGGTCATAAACATTTTGCTTCTGCACAATAGGGTGTCCAACGACGCTTCAAGGTCTGGCGATCCGCACTGACTTCCAGAGATCCTTCGATGGCATTCGAACAGCAGTTCAGCTCGTACAGTACTTCGCGACTGAGTCCCAGCATTCCATGTGTTGAACAGTGTGTTCACCGCAAGTTCAAGGTCCATCAAACTGCCGAGACCGCCATGACAGCGAATACGGTCGACGGCCGTCGAAGCCGTCGATTCCACTGCGGACTGATCGGGCTGCTTGCGCATGTATCTGGTGTCAACGTCATCTGTAAGTTGTGGAGATACTGTAGAGTAAGAATTAAAATAACCAGTAGGGCCTACAGTGTGGAGATTCTTACTAACTGATTGTGTTTGCCTGATGGGTAGGCCGGCCGACCTGCAGATCAGGACTCGGCTTCTTCGCAGAACAATACGTACCAGGTGCTGTCTGCAAGCCAACTTGATTAAAAAACAAGCCGTTAGTTCCAGCGATTGAAGAAGGTTGTCGAAGCCTGCGACATGTGCGACCGAGGATACTGTACGACTACAGTACGGCCACTCCATCTCCATCTGCGATCATTGTGGGTGATTGGGATTGCCATGGGATTGGCTCCCTTGGAGACATGGCTTCAGGTCAAGTGGACTGTGGACCCAGCGGCTGTCCCGTCCAGGGCACGCCAGGTTGGCATAAACTTCTGTATAACATTACGGGCTTGCAGAGAGTTGTGGGCACGTTCCGTTGAGATCAATTGGGTTTCCAGTGCGTTCTGGAAGGACCTCTTGTATCCATGGAGGTGTAGCGTGTGAGCGACTGCAGGGAAGCTTATCACACAAGCCTTCCTGGCCGACGTTTCAACCTGCTCATTCCACAATCTACCCAGCTCCACTCAAATCTCCCCCTTCAACCCCCAACTCACCATGAAGTTCGCTATCATCGCCGCGACCATCGCCACGCTCGCGCCGCTCGCGTCGGCCGCCGGCTACTCTGCCGCCTGGACCATCAAGGGCGACAAGTGCGACGGCCAGATCTCGCTGGGCGAGTACACGGCCTCAGCGAGCGCGTGCACGGCCAAGGACTGCGGTGCGATCACGGGCGTCACGGGCTTTTCGACCAAGTCGACCTGTGCCGAGAGCCACACGGCCGCGGCCAAGGAAGTGCTGGGCGCTAACAACAAGCCATACGTACTTGTCGAAGTGTACAAGGCCGACTCGGACTGCGCCGGTGCGTTTGACGTGGCGATCGGCGTGACGGCCGACGGCACGTGCTACCCAGGCACGGGCGGTAAGTCCTCGTACAACGTGACCTGGAGTGCCGCGACCGGCACCGTGTGGCTCCAGTACGACGACGCCATGTGCAAGGGCAAGGAGACCAAAGTCGAGTTCCCGAACGCGGCTGCTGACGGCAAGGTGTGCACGGGCAAGTTCCTCAAGGCGCTCGCGGTCGCGCCGTCCAGCGGTGCCGGCGCTGGCTCCAAGATGATGGAGAGCGACAACGCCACGATGACCATGGCACCGGGCGCCACGACCACGATGCCGTCCCCGGCTAGCAACAGCTCCGCGGGCAACGCCAGCTCGCCGGCCGCGACGACTGCGGCGCCAAGCTCGGCTGCGTCGACCGCGTTTGTCAGCGCCGCCGCAGTTGCGACGATTGCTGTCGCGGCGACGCTCGCGTAAGCAGGAGGACGCTTCTAAGTAGCTTTCTTGAATGTCAACGCTGTGCACATACATTTTGATGGGGGGGGGGGGGGGGGGGGGGGGGGGGGGGGGGGGGGGGGGGGGGGGGGGGGGGGGGGGGGGGGGGGG
>JAADWA010000424.1:0-26087 GCA_023335935.1 Pythium phragmiticola | reverse complement strand
TCAAAGGAAGCATCAAGCAGCACCCCGTCTATAAAAAGCTAGTATCTAGGCGTCAGTCTAGAGCACGTAGCACCATGGGCCCAAGGCCAGGCTATAGGATTCTATAAGAGAAACCAATGGTACGCAGTTCAACAACAACATAAACACTCTAGCAGACCGAACCAGTCACTGATAAAGCGCCACTTATCCGGAAGGGTACCCCTGAAGAGCTCGTACATTGACCTGTCTCGCATCGTTCCATCGTCGGAGCCGTACGGATCGAGTCTCATCTCTTTGTTGCGATAATTCCCAACCTCACGCGTCGTTCGTCGTCGCTCATCATGGTGGCCGCTGCGGTGCAGACAGGTACGCGTGACGAATGGAGCTGTTCGCCTCTTGGCTGACGCAACGCAAGACTCGTCCTGAGCGGTCCAACATTAGAGGAGGCATTGTAACGAGGGAAACATTGTGGCATGCCACAGTAACGAGGGAGCTGGCGAAGAGATGAGATATCTCATCTCCCCCTATCTGGAACCGGGTGCGGGGACTCCCTCCAGACAGGGCTTCGGCACCGTGGAAGCGCGCTTCGGCGCCTTCCGAAAGAGGCCCCCTACGGGCCCTCTGCAGGTCGCTGACGAGAGCGCCTGCGCTTCCAAGACATGCCGACCATGGCGCGAGCGGGCTCCAGGACGCAGCAGAAGCATCGCCGAAGGACCACGCAACACCTCCGCCTGAAGTCAAGACGCCCGAACAGATACTACACGAGATCGAAGCCGAAGGCCGCGGGGCGCTAGCTGTTTCTTTCCAGCTTCTTCTGGTAACACCGAGCGCGTGTCGGCACCGCTCGTCACCTTGGTGCGTGGGTTTCCGACGTTCATCCGGTAGCGCGCTCTTGACGTCTGCGATATTTACGGGGATCGGTTTAGAGGGGAATTCTCCCTGGCTCTAGTACTAAGTTTCCAAGAGTAATGCGTTAAACGTAGTCCATTCATTCATTCATTCATCTCTCCTATTTCGAACCCACCGCCCGCGCCTGGCCCGGTAAACCCCGCACATCTCTCCCACGTTTCCTCGACGAAGATCTCACCCAGCTCAACGACAACCATCGAATCAGCACGGCCACCAACCTAGCGTGGCTCTGAATCATCGCACAGAATCGCCTGACATGGAGAATGTTCACGAGGAAGATACTCGGTCAACCGGGACTCCCAGGCAATCCGCAGTCGACATCCCTACAGTAGAGAGGTTCGACATTTGCGAAACAACACAGAAGTCTGACTTGGCCCAAGTCAGACTAGAGATTGGAATGGAGCTGTATGAGCGGATATGACATGCTACAATAGCACAGAATCTTCTTTCAAGTGGTGCGAGAAGATACTGACGTTGGATCCTGGTGCTCTCCTGCTGCCAAGTTGAGGATGATAGACAGCTTCTCTCTAGGCTGTAAAAAAGTATAGTATGAAATCGTTGTTGGAGATGAAGAGAGGCAAAGGCAACTCCATAACTTCGTGCTCATCCATCGTGTGGTGACGCATCAGTACATAAACATTCGCTCAGGAAACTCCAACTCCAGTTCCTCGACCATGTGCTTTCGCTCTGTTGCAGCAAACTGGAAAATGTTTGCAATGGACTCCTCGCTCAGAAACCGAATCGATGGCTGGAGGCGACGCAGTACGCTGAGAAGAGCGAGCCGGTTGGTGATTCGGAAGTTGCTCACTCCAAAGTGTACCGGTTTCGCACGGGAGCCGCTTTTAAACACATGAGCATATTGCAGACGGTTGTTGGTCTCGAGCATATCCTCACAGACAAGGCCTGTCTCATCCCGAAACTCAGTCTTCCACCTGCTGCCAAACCGAAAATTTTCGAGGTGACGTCGCAGAAATGGATCGGTACCCAACGCCTCCAAGAAAATCTCGAACGCGTCCGCCAGGATACAATGCACGAAGGTCAAGCGAATGGATCCGCGATGATAGGCCGTGATCAGAGGCTTCATTGTCTGGATAGGGAGACTATCCAGCCGAAGATTCTTGAGTTGAGGACAATGAAGGAGCCCCGCTTGGAGTAGCGCGCCATCGACGTTGTCTGCACAGATCGATAGGGAAGTCAACGACGGACCAATTACACTGAGCAGTTTGCCAATGTGCTTGCTTGCTGAGGAAGGAGGAGCAAACTGTCGACGAAGTTAACAATGAACGTCTGAAGACCTGTGCGCGTGATGGTAGCTGCTGGATCGCTGCTTCGACCTTGGCTTTCAGACACTTGTCGACGCTTGTTCTGCAGCGACGTTCTGTCAGTGGTGCACAGGCCATACCCTGGCAGCATCAGTGCCACGGTCGTTGATGTTTCGTCGGCTCCATCGTAATTGCGAACGAGGAAGCCCGGGATATCGTTGGCCCCTTCAAAGCATGCGGACACTTCAGCGCATCCTTGGGGAAGGAGCTTGGAACCTTTCAACACAGTCACTGGTATCAGCGAGCTTGGTCGAGACGTTTGGGAGGGAGAACTCTCCTTCTCTGTGCAAGTTTGCCACGGGTAACTCAGCGGATCCATGCTTGTCGCACTGCAAGGATGCTATGTTCATTGAGACGGCAGCTGGTAAACTCGAGCGCCTTGACGGAGCTCGTGGAGGCGTTACTGAGTAGTGTAAAACCAAGCCAGCTCCACAATCGCCAGCTGAGACGGTCATCGGGTACTCGGCATTCGAATGATCCCAGTTGAATGTACTCGAGGCACTTGGCAGTCGTCAGGGCAGAGAGTAGAGGCTCCAAGAAGGTTGTGTCGCGGTAGACCTTGAGGTGACGCACGACACATGCTGCTGCCGAGTTTCCGGTGATCGCTTGGAGAAGTGATCCCCAGGCAGGGAGCCAAGCAGTCATGTCTTTAGTGCAGTCGGGACGGCGTATGGGGAGTGCCAGCGCGCGTATGTGCATGCCAGTCTCGAGAAACCGCTGGATTTCCGTGAGCACTGTTGTCTGGAAATCGAAATGAAGGAAGCTGATGTCAAGGGACTCGACGCGAAACGCCGGCGGGTCTCGCGAAGCCCGATTATGTTGCTGCGCCACATGCTTGGCCTCGAGCGCCAGCAACTCCGTCGCTACTTGTGTGAGACCGTGGATGGCCTTGAGTTGTGATGAATTCGCTTCCGGTGGCGCCGGTTCTAACCGAAGCTCGATCGGAATGGGTGCCATGCAGCGCACATCAATACCCTTCTCAAGCGCGAGCATGGACGCACGCGCAAAGGCTCGCTTGAACTCTTTGCTGAGGCTTCCAAAGCCAAGCAGATTACGCAGCATCGTCCATTGAAATGTGCTGATGAGCTCCATGTGGCTGAAGTCGAAGGACCACTTGCACGGCAGACGGTGCATCATGAGGTCCATGCCCTTGCGTGGCTTGAACCGTGTCACGCGCACGAGCTCGGCGAGCCACGAGTCATAGTCGACCTCCGCAAAGATGGAGAGCAGCACGATCGCCTCGCGCAACTTGCGAAACCGCTTGGCGCGGTCTTGCGGGAGCAGATCCCATTCATCCCTCGGGTGAACATCGGCCGCGTGGTTGATCTCAATCCACCAATCGCTCGGTTCAACGCCTATGCGCACGTCGTGCGTGTCGAGTCGCTTGCGGTCCGCGATGTCGACGCGGTACTCGAGCATACAGTACCAGTCAAAGAGAAACCGCCATTGCGTCGGCAAGGCTCGCCCGTCAAGTTCGCTTCCTTGTACATGCAACTGTCCGAGTCGTACGGGTCGAACGCCGACTCCTCGCTGTGATGGCGCGCGATCTCGTACGCCGCGTCGCCGTCCTCGCTCATCATGGTGGCCGCGTAGAGTTTGATGGTGTGGGTGTGGCACACTGGGAGAGGAGTTCTGGGCTAAAATCGGAGTGATACTCGAACGAGGGAGTCATTGTGACTGGTCACAAGAAGCAAGAGAGATGGCTACACGAAGCAGTTGCGTTCAAGTTGCACTAGATCAGGACAATGTTGCTGTCATGGTGCGTTAGGTGAGTAATGGCGTTTCCCGTGGATGCCATGCCAAGCCAGAATCCGCTTCAGCTCGACCACCCCGGTGGCAAGATCTCTAGGTTTGGCAGGTTTGCAATGCATGGGCTGAGCAACTTGACGCCGTGATTCGTACACAGTCTTTCCACAAGTTTGAGATCAAGTACGCGATCATACTCGACCTCGAGCAATTTGATCCAACGTTTCTCAACTGTTTCGTCGATACCTATTTCCTGGGCTTTGAGAGCCGCTGCCACGCGCGCGTCCTGCAGGCCGGGCACCAGTCCGCATCTGTCCCACCTGGAGTCTTGGCGGTCGCTGCTGGCCGACATGGTGCTGTCCTAACTCACCAGTAAGGAGAGCAAAGAACATGTCCATGGCGAAGCAGCGATGACCAGGTACCTTAAGTTGTCACCACGATCTTTGGCGCAGAGGGACGAAAGCACTGGCCATCCTTTCAGGCAGGCTGCTATACATGTTTGCACGACTTCTGTGCACTGACTTTAACGACAGCAGGATCTTGAAGACACCATTCAACAGTACCGCACAGATCAGTACTGTAGGTCCGCACAGTCGCCCGTGTTCTTCGAGTTTGCCCACAAGGCCTCGCGATTTATGGCTGAAGCCTAGTGGGGTTGTTCAGCTACTGGAGTGTATGTTCTACCACTTACGATACAGCCACACATATCAGATTTCACAGAAATTGCGTCTTCTCCCGCAGTCTCTCACGTCAAAAATATCGGGTACACTTGAAGAGAATGGTGGACTGGACCAAGGCGCGCCACTGGGAGTTCCTGCGCGTGTATTTCGAGCGGTTGCGCGGACGGCTGACGACTCATTACGACCCGCGGTACCCATACTCACACGCTGTGCGTGTGGGCATCGACGTCAACGACTGGTGGATCCGCTTGTCGCTGGATGGGCTCCGCAACGATGGCGCGGCCTCTCTCTCCCGTATACACGAGGCGCTACTACTCGTCGGTGCGTTTGCGCAGCTGAATCGCGACTGCTGCCTCCAGTATCTGCAGGCGTTTTCACTATGGCACCGTGCACCATTCATGGATCTCGATGACACACGGTTTCTGCCCCGGTTTCGGCTCAATGTGTCGGAGTTGATGCGACCAACCGATGCAAGCTCCAGCAATTTCCACGCGGCGCTGGGCGCGTTACTCGGCAGCGGAGACGATAGCAAAAGTGGCGAGTTTGTGGGCGACTGGGCGCGTGTACTGGACATGCAGGACCGTGTCGGCCGCGCGCACGTGGATCTACAGCCCGTCGAGATTCTTCTAAATGTGGACGTGCTGGGCGTCAGCAGCGGGAGACAGCCCATGTTCTTTCACTGCCTCACTGAAGCAATTCGAGCCGTGCAGGCGACGCAGCACGAGAGGCGATTGGTAGCGCACTGTGAGCGCTTGCGCAAGACGCCGTTTCTCTCCATATCGGCGACGGACCTGACGCTGTCGCGCGCCAAGCTGACGCTGCCGACAGTCGAGGAACTTCGGCGTCTCGTGGTGCTTGGCATCCCACTCAATAACGTCGAATTGCCAGACGTATCCGAGTTTCTGAGTACGCCGTCTCCGGACGCGACGTGGCGGCTTGCGTGGTGTGAACTACTGTGTGCGATCACGGACCCTGCAAGTACCGGTATGCGAGCCGAACCAGACGCCACGCGATTTGTACGACGCCTCATCGTGCCGAGTGAGTGCCTGCGCGGCCCTCTTCTGAGCTCGTTATTTTCGGCACTGGTGTTTGCGCGTGGAGTCGGCGAGCTGCAGCTTGGGCGAATGGTGAGCCGTTCAGTCAGGCGCGATGAGGAAGGAGAAGACATCGTTGACACATCTGCTGCCGTGCTGCAAGCAGTCGACCCAAACGTCTGGTACTGGCTGGCATGCCTACTGTTGCCGGATGCGTCACTGTCGACTCGTCCAATTGAGACTGTCTCACTGCTTGGGGCTCGCATCCAGGAGGCAGCCATGGGCACGTTGGAGAGTATCGCCCGATCACGACCTGCGATCCAACACGCTGTGAAGGCCCTGGTTTCAGAGCTTGAATTCGACCAGCTTCCACTGGCAAGCCATCCAACGGCCGTGTCGATTTGCGCAGGGACGAGGCTCAGGATCCACGAAATCAATGGCAGCAAGGACGTGGTCACGATGAAGGCTCTCACGGGCAGAATATTTCAAAACCAACGCGACAGCTCGCCAGCATTGCTTATTGTTCCTGGGCTGGGCGTGTGCTCTGTTGAAGGCGGGTCTCTTCCAATCATGCGAGCCCGAGCGCCAACTAGTGATGCGGCAGTGGTCCAGCCGATGAACGTGTCACTCAAGAACCTGAAGTTCATCTCGCCATGGAGTGAATCTCAGCCGCTGCCTGCGCTTAAGCAGTTCGTGCGGCTGGTGGGCCCGTCACTGGAAGGACTTCACGTCAGTACAGCGCGCATGACACATACGACAGTGAGTACGTTCCTGCAAACGTGTCCACAGCTCAAGAGCCTCAGCGTGGGTGGTGCACGCATTGCATCACTCGACTTTTTGTGGGATGCCTACGCTCGCGGGTGCAAGATTTCGTCGCTTGAGTTAGCGAGTGGCGCGTCATCGGGCGGTCACCACGTTGATCCGCGCCTTTTGCTCGACACCACCGCTCTCGAGGCTCTCTTGTATCAACTGATGTCCCATCAAACCGCGTGTTCACGCACACTGACGCGCCTCAGCCTTGCCGGACTCGATTTGCATCCGACCATGTGCCCACTGCTGGACGACATGCTCGCCCAGAACCAGTCGCTGACGCATTTTTGGTTTGTGGACTGTCACTCGTACGGATTTTCGACGCGGTGGACCCACGAGCGACATCACGGTGAGATTCCGCGCGGGACGCCCATCTCTCCACTCGACAGACGGCAACGACTCGCATTTCTCAGTGTGCTGCGATATCTTCGGCACGGGTCTGATGCGTGGCAGTTGGATTCGTTCGTCGGCTCATCGATTTTCCAGTTTGCGGGGACCAGACAGCGCCGTTCGGTCGTGAGTTCCGTAGTATGACAAGTTGGACTTACAGAAGAACGAACTACACCAGCCAGCACGATGACAGGACTGATCGTGGATTTCTCGACGTCCAATATCAGCAGGGCGATCTTCGTCGCCGAATCAACCAGCCAACTTTGCACGTAGTTTCACAGTACATATCCAGTCGGGTTTCTCCCCCAATGTTCCGTCAACGTCAGTGCGGGACTGGCATTTCCGTATCACTAATTATTACTACAAAAAAATAGTCCTACGTAACTCCAGCAGTGGTCAAGTTCACCCTCTGCTTCCTGCCCGGACGGCTCGCCGGGCGTGAATGTGTTCCAAGTACTTGCCCTTGTCAATGACGAGGATCCCGTTCGTGCGCACGGCCTCCACACGATACGGACCCTCCCGTCTCGGTATCTGGCCGACATATCGACGCATCTCGCGATACTCGACGATCACCATGTCATCAGGCGAGAACTCGTGACAAATTTCCAGTGAAGTACCTGTAAGGTCGCTGGATAGTGGAGTTTGGGTGGCTCCCTCCACTGGACACGAACTGCCGGCAAGCGGATCCTGTTTCGATGCCTTTGTGTTCGTGGTTTCGCTAGAGCGCATCGCCGCCGCCGGGTTAGCTTGGACCAAGGTTGTGAGATTGTTTGTGCGTAAATCAAGCCGAACCACGCAAACCAAATTCATCCAGTCCGCATGCGACAGTGGCTGCATCTCAATCGCGCGCATTTCGATACTGAGGTGTAGATGGAGTAGTAGTACGCTCAGCATATTTGTCGGAGCCGGCTCGGCTGTTGGGGTCTCACCGTATGCTCCACAGCGACCTTTGAGATGTGAAAACGCCGGATCGTATGCTGGGACCCGAGCAGAATAGATGAATGTCGATGGCCACGGATACCGCGACAGCCACGTCTCGTCAATGGCTTGCGTGATTTCTTCGCTCGTGCCATGGACGACAGGGCAGAGTTCGACAATCTGTGTGGCGGCATCCACCAGCACAAGCACGCACCAGTCGGTTTGTCCAAATGGCCCAAGCATTGCGAGTAGGACGCTTTTCCACGGTTTGGTTGCCGCACATTCCGAGATTGGAGACGTTGACGCTGTTTCTCTTGAAGGTCTGGCTGGTTCGGGATTGTTTTTGCACGGATCCGACTTGGTCACTTCGGTGGGACATTCTTGGTTCGTTGAATCCTTACAGTCTGGCTCCTCTTTCACGACCGAGTCGACTGGGGCCATCACATCGTGCGTGTCCTCCACAGTGTCTTGCAGGTTCGTCTTGAGAGCCTTCGAGTCGATTTGGTTCGTGCTTGCACAGTCTTTGCAGGTGGCGATGGGAGCTCGAAGTCTCTTGTCGGTCGCTGTTCCAGTTTCCACAGAGTAAGACGGTGACGGCGATTCGGTGCACTCGTCGTCGCCTTCACGCCTGGGCCAAATGCAGCGGTGCACTTGCCACGCGGGACGTACCGCAGCCTCCATGTCGCGTTCTTGCTCTTTGGGTTCCATTGCTCATCCGTGTGAGTTTTGTAGACGTGTCCGTAGAAATGCTCCCGACAGTAACTACACCCACCCGAGGCAGCGCGCCGATCATAGTGGTGGGAGGACGACCGGCTATCTCCGCGACGAGTAGCACTGTCGTCCTCGCATCGGCGTCGCTTCTGTCCGCGGAACGCCGCTTCTTCATCTCTCTCTTCGCGCTCGATCCGCTTGTATTGAATCTCCAATTCGCCAATAGTAACTAAACCAGTATGGTCGGCTTCCACACGGTCTTGCCACGCGCTGGGCATGCCCATTGAGTACAGTCGACAGACCTCTGCAGAGTTGAGTGCCGGTCCGTCCTGGAGCGGCAACAAATTGCACATTTCCACCAAATGGTGGAACGCCGCCGTGTATTCTTCGACCGTCATATCCGAATGCTTGCGCGTGCGCTCCATTTCGTCTTGCAGTTTCTGGCGCGTCCCCTGAGGACAGTGACGCAGCGTCAACGCCTCGAGGGCATTGTAAATCCCGCCGCGCAGCGACCCACCACACTCGAGGTAGCTTTCCACGGCACTGTCAACAGTCTCAACGTCATGCTGCGAACGGAGCTGCGCGCGCAGCAGCTCCACGACGCGCCGGGCATTTTCGCCTGTGCGTTCCATGGTGACGAAGTCGGCATGCTGCTTGAACTGGTGCAGATTGGTACCCAAAGATGACCTCAAAACGAAGCCCACGGCTGTGAGCTTCACAATATTAGAATTGCGTTTGGTTTGGCAGGTCGGCGGAAGAGATCTGGTTTGCCATGGCTTCTTGTTGGATTCCGATTTAATCTTCCCGTAGATAACTATCGAACCACGTCTGGAAATGGTAGGCGAGTCCTATAGTATATTCCTCGCCGAAAGTATGACGCCAGTTCAGATTGCTGGGACGCTGCGATTTGCGATGGGCGATGAGAGAAGCGATGGCGAGTGATGGTCACACGTGCAGTCTGCCATGTTGAAGTTCATCGATGTAGATTGAAGCGAAGGGCACACACGCGAGGGGAGACATGCTACGTCGTGTTCGAGAGCTCCACTGCATGGAATGGTGATGGGCTGGTCCTCAAGAAAGAAAGCGGCCGTTTTGTCACGCTCCGCCCCGTGGAAGCAACAAGCAGCGCCAAGTTCGGGGAATCGCACGTGTCGGTGCCTGATCAGCCATCCGGTGAACAGCTTCAGGAGATCACACAACTCATCGACAATTGTCCGATCAAGCCGTTCGTGGACTTGATGTTCGCGTTTGAGCATGTGATGGAGGCCTTTAGGCATCTCCAGACAGGTCGCGTCGTGGGCAAATTGATCCTGCAGTTCCAGTAAAACTGAGAAAACCTAGGTTCTCCAGATCAGTATGAATCGAGACAACTCAGATGTGGCCATTTGCATTGGGTACTGTACTAATGTGGTGCCCACTCGATACTGATGCCATATTGAAAACGACACTACAAAGCCCATTTGATCGAATTTTTTTTAAAGTCGAAAACACCCTTTGCACAGTTGGCCTATGCAACAGCGACGAGCGCCGTGGCAGCCAAGAAAAGAACCGATGCACGCAACCATTTGCTAATGGGCGCACCACTGCTGGACGAAGACCCCGGGGCAGGTTTGCCCCTGGCTGCGCAGTTAACGCCATCTTTGCAGTAGAAGCTCACGGTCTTGGCCTCCTTGTCGAACGACGAGTAGAACGATCGCAGGAACGGAGTACCGAGAATCCACTCGGAGGTGTATGGGCGGTGATAGTTCTGCGGGGAGATCATCACAACGACGCTGCGTGTGTCACTCCTCGGGATTGGAACTGTATAGTCGGTCGCGTTCATGTACAGCGTGCGGTCGCCAAACGTGAACGTCAAGTTTGGCAGCATGTCCGTTCGGTAGCACTCGTACAGTAATTGGTCACCAAAAATGAATGTTTTGGCGCAAGTGCGTCGGTCGATTCCGGCCATCACACTGCTCCAAATGCTCTTGCCAAGCTGCATCACTGGAGATGAAGCAGCGATAGTGGCGCTGCAAGGGTTGCTTGGCGAACACTCGGAGTTGATCGAGGCGCCGGTCGTGGAGAACGCATCCACGCTCACCGTCCAGCCCGTCTCGGTTGTGGCGGGTAGCTTCGTCTCAATCAACGACTGCTTCGCGATCAAGTCGGCGTCAACGCCTCCCGGCAGCAGGAATGAGCCAACGTCTCGGGCGGTCTTGGTGAGGTAAATCGAGTATTTGGACCACGGAATACTATCGAGCGCGCCAGTGACCTTGGGGTACTGTTTGGGTGCACCGGGGCCGAGACCAAACACTCCGTTTGCTGGGATATACAAGAACGTCTTCCAGCTTCTTTCATTGCAGACGCGGCCCGACTTGAAATTCGGGATGGAGATATCAGCAAACGTGAGGTTGGCCGCGAACGGATCGACTTCGGCACGCATACCCTCGGATGCAAGCATAGGAATTGTCAGGTTCGACGTGCACTGGCGCGGGCACGTCTCGTTCCACTTCTCCCGCGACTTTCGGAACAGGGAATGATCCGCACATCGATGCGCTAGGCCGGGCAACGTCGTGTCTAGAAGAAACGTGCGCGGAATGTCGTTGAACGTCCCGTTCAATGTCACGTAGCCGTAGACGTGCTGATCCAGCGAAATCTTCGCCGCGTCGGCGAGCATGCGCAGCGCCATTGGTCACCAGCCGAGTTGGAATCACCTTGGAGCAGATTGAGATGTAAGAGACCACAGGGGCACCACCGCGCTCCGATCGGCAGGTGGTCACGCTTCTGCCGAAGGGTTATCGGGTTCTAAGTAACTAATACACCACACACACACCGCGCTCCACCAAAGTTCGTTGTGAACCAATCGCCTAATGGTTGGGCGAGTGAGCCAAGCTGGAGAGACCAGCTGGTGTCTTTCTTGTGACTCACTACGCTTTGTACAATAGTCTATAAGAACTAGCTCAATTCTCATGAGCCTTCAATAACTTATAGTGTGGCGAATTGAACGTTTACATTTATAATGTGTATATAGTCTGAAACAATATAAATTGTATAAATAAATACGTTTTGGGCTGAGAGAGAGGCGCTAGAAACTGTATGCTGTGAGTAACTCGAGGAGATGCATTTGACCTACATTCTTCATCCCCATGAAGGCAAAAACGAGACATAAATCCAATGCACTGGCCCGATTATGTGGGTTGTCCCTCCCACCTGGCCGATATAAGGTCCGCCGGTGTCTGAAGCAGTGACGGCGAAGAGGGACTCCCTCTTCGCCTGAGGGACAAGTTCACATACCCCTGATATATTGAACTATACAGTTCATACTGTTTCACTACAATTGTGTAATCGTGCAAAAAACAGTCACGTGTTCATGATGTCATTACGAATTGGGTGCATGCACAGCGGCATGTGTGCTGCGATTTTTGGTGGCCACTATGGGCTGGAGGCGTGGCTCCTTTTCCGGGCACTATTCACGTGAGTTGAGATCGTTTCATTCCGCATTGTTCCTCCTCACACACACGCACAGACTCACACTCGATCCGACCATGTCTTCGATGCTGCGTGGAGCACTGCACGACGACCGAGCGCTCACAGAGGCTGCAAGATTCGGGAGGTCGCACAGTTCCGGTTCCGGATCCGGATCCGGCACGGGGCGGAAGGATTTCATTCGTTACTACCCTATCTACACCGTTCCACCATTCAGGCCCTACATCCCCACGCCGGCTCCCTACGTCCCAAAATTCACTCACTACGACTACGAAACTACGTCGAGTGTATCGGCTTGGGCTGTGATCCGCATCATCCTCATCATCGTCGCTTTCGTGCTCGGCCTCATGCGCTGCCAGTACTACCGCCAGCAGAGACAAGAGCGTGAGCGTGCAGCCCGAGAAGCCGCAGCCCACGAAGAAGCCAACCGGACAGCGTTTGCCGCGATCGTCGCGAGTCCATCAAAGCCGCATACCACTGCGCCAACCGCCAGGATGAACTAATCACTAGATAGACGAAGGCACACGGCCACAGTCTTCCTCTCCCGAAGTACGTCACGTTCTCGCAAACACGAGTAATACAGTACTGTCTCTCTGTTTTTGGTCGTGGGGTGATACTTCGCTGTATACGGTATGATACACAGCAACCAAAGCCATAATGCACAGCCAAACCCGCCAAGCATTTTTTCCTTGCAATAGTCCAATGCCGCGTCTAGTGGCATAGTTGAAAGTCGGCAAATGAGTCACCTTACTAAAATCTCTCGTACCTAATTCGATTAGTCGAAATTTATCAGAATGACTCTCTCTGGTCCATCCTCGAAGTTTGTCGGACAGCCACCAGGAGATGGATAGCATCGGCTCGTGTTTGAACGGAGAAGGGCATTTGATCCACCCATGGTCGGTCGTGTTGCAGTATCTTCGGATAGCCTCCACTCCACCCATAATGGACCTCATTGTCTTATGTGCTTTGTTCAGCCTTCACTCATACAGTATGCTGCAGTGAGTGACCGCTAGACTGGGTGAACGCCGATTCGCCGTGCTGTGCGTGTCGTCTTGGTTGACTGGGTGCCCCACCAGCGGGCGCAGTACCGTGGCAGTCTAACCTTGCATAGTTTACATTGCATTTCTTCCTCAGCCGCTGACCGAAGGGGTATCGGGTTCTCAGCACCTAATACTCCACACACACATTTGTCGCCTCGGGTGAGAATTGTTCATGTACCTGACGTCACGTTGGGGACCATCGGGACCATCGCGCGGCCAGTGGTATGTGCTTGCACCGTTCATCCTTCCATAAATCAAACAGCACTTGATGCAGATCTGCTGCTAGTATTACAGTAGTACGTCTTGTGTGAGACGGGAAGAGCGGACGCCATGTACATTCTATCCTAAGATTCCAGCAACGCTGCGTACACCTTCTACTATAAGCCGACTCGTACATCGCTTGCTGGCGGTGTTTCAGCACCAACACCGACATCGCCATCATTGTCGTTGCTGGCGTGGACGCGGTCAAGTGCTGCGTCATACCATTCTTGATTCTCGATCAAGTCGCACACTGGACGATCAACGACTTGGCGCTGGAAGAACAAACTCCGCGTACGGTACCAAAACTGGCGGTTGACGTCATCGGCGTCTTCGTGAACTTTGATAAACGTCATTGACAGCTTCTTTGGATTGTATACGTCGGCACTGTCGCTGTAGCTTTCGTCAGGCGCACGCATCGCTCGCCGCGCAAAAGCTGCTCGCTCTCCATGGAGACGCATCGTGTACCCACGCCACATTGTTCGCGGAGGGGCGACAACCGCTGGTTGAGCACCATGCTGAGCGACGCGCGGCTTGCTGGGCTCCGTCCTGGGTACGTTCTTCCGTTCCAACCGCCGCACTTCGAGAAAGCGATCTACGATGCTCAAGCGAGGTGGCAGCTCCACAATGGCCTGAGCTTGGTCATCAATGACGGCGGAGGCTGCGAGTGTGGTGTCATCTGCTGTGGTCGCCATTCCTACAAGGCGTCACAGTCTGCCAAGGCCGCGCAAACCGACGCCGGTTTCCAAGTCTATTTGTGGTCGTCGAGATCTCATCTACAAATCGACGCTGGTCTCTTCACAAAGCGTCTTCTTGAATCATGGTGCACATAGATTCACGAAGTCTGGATTACCTTCATATCCGAACGACTCACTATTGTACACATCGGGCCAAAGCAAACAGGAAAACCCGCGGACGGCGATGCGGATCACTTGGAGAGAAATTCAGGTCCCAGCGGCGTGGGCCGTGTGGCCCACACATTCGTCCTGAGCGACTCGACTTCAGAGTTCCAGGGAAGAGGAGTCGACGGTCCAGATGCCACGCGTCATTCATCTCAGTGGCGCCAACTGTCACAGACGATTCATCTGTGACAGTGGGCGTCACTGATCCGCGCAAGTTGCAGTAGGGGACGATCGCCAATCGTCGACCGATTGCAGTTGAACTTGACACAGAATGCCTTCGTTTATCTTGAGGCACCTTGCGTCAACCTCACTCAGACGTGGACAACAACCTCAGGACTCCTCAGTTTCATGGCCTACAAGACTGAGATTCTGAGGCCGCCGCATGGCACCGGAACGTCCCATGCATTTCACTTGTACAGTCTTGCTACCGTAGTACGATATTGTGCGCCCTGATCCCAACTGCAAGTCGTGGAAGATTGGTCAACCTCGACGAACGAATGTAGTGGTGGGTACGGTGAAGGGAATTGCAGTTTGGAGATTCAATCTTGAAGCACCGGAAGGGCATCCGACTTGCGGTGACCGGGAACCCAAACGAATGGCGGAGTGGCTCTGGAAAAAAAGAAGGAGGGGACGTCCAGTTTGGCCCACAATTCTGTTTGGAATAGGAACTGTCGAGAAAGAGGCGGACCCCACAATGTAGAGTGTATCCGTTTGCGCGTTTCAACCATGCTGAGCGTGCCCTGCACCTTCGCAGGTTGCAGTTCTGAGTGTGTTCGACCATCGGGTGCTTGCTTGCAGCCAGAGATCAGCTGACTCCAAACCTTGGAGTTCAAGGACACTACAGTACGCAGGATACTGTATTGGAGGATTACTCAGAGGTCGAGCATGAGTCACTGGCGATGGGCTTGCTTGAAGATGCGAGCGCCTTTGCAGACGAATGACACCCTGGGCAGAACTGCTTGCAGTTCAAACACCACTCTTGTGGGCTTGCGCCTGTTGTTTTCTGTACAGTACTGCATGTCTTAGTGGTGATCAGAGTGGGAGAGTGTGACATTCTCAAGATAAACTGTCCTCACGCAAAAATCCCTGCTGTTTAGCGGGTGGGTGTTATCCAGAATTGATCGGACCAAGATGTGAGGTTTTCCAACATTTGCGCATACAGTACAAAGCCGGATGCGTTAGTACGGTAATGGCCGCGACTTCCCCGGCAGCCGTGAAGACTCAAGGCAGCAATCGAAGTTGGATTGCTCCTGGATAATTGGGTGATAAATTTATGTGACCAGCCAGGCTGACGATGCTAAACTGCAAGTTGACGATTTCGGTAAAAACCAGCGTGACGCAAAGCGGCGATTTGGTTGGCTGGTCTTCATGTGACTCCAAGGAGCTGGACGCGCCTGTTGGTTCTCGTGTGTGTGTGGGGATTAGCCGCTGCGCTCTGTCGGATGACAGCATTGGCCCGATGTGGGTGTCATAATAGTACTGCACTTCCGTCTGCCATAACCAGGTGGTCCAGCAGGCAGCATCGCGTTGACTATCCTGTGATTCCGCGTCGGCATATGTGTTCTGTGATTGGCGTGTCGAACTGGATAAACACTGTCACAGATTTTTGGTGTCCACTGATGATTTGAGACTTTTTGATGTTTTAGAAAATCCCAAAATTCAGGATTCATACCTCCACTCCAACTTCAACTTGAACATGTGTTCTAAAAACGGCAGCTTCCAGCCAGTTGACGCTGGCCCGCGGAACTACCATACAGTAGTTCTGTTGTTGCAGTTGAGAATCTAGAAAAGATACTCTCAGTGAAGGAGAATCTCCCTTTTGCAGAGAGTTCCTTCGCGCCTGTTGGCCGTCATTCACTGCAGTTCTCCCGCGGAAGTTCAACCTTGGAGGTGGCACTGGAGAATCTGCAGTGTCTGAGTTCTTTCTCCTTGTCGCTCGCTGGTGGATCAGCAGCGGACCGTGGCACGGATGACACTTGTGGAATCTGCAGATCCTTCCTGAGGACCAGCCTCAGGTTCAAATTGAAGTTGGCCTTGATCGCTAACCCAAGCACGCAACAACAACAGATAAGTTGCCTCTTCCGTCACGGAAGACCCAGGAACCCACCAGAAGCCGGAAAATCGCGGAAATTTCTTAACGAAGCTCTTTCTTTTCATCTCGTCAGGAGCCGGTCAAAGACACCTCACGATATAGAAAGTGTTCACAAATCCTCAGTTTCTGGTCACGATTATATCCTGGATATGTTGGGGAACAAATTTCTCGTACTGGTACTTATTTGTTCCACCATGATTTATAACGCAAACTGGATAAATTTGGTTGGCCATCAATAACTGGCGCCGCAGCGCCAATCGCTCGTTTACAGTTCTGATTGTTGTGCTGAATCTGAAGGAGCGAGTGAGCGGCTGGCTTGACTTCGTGCTGTGCCCACTCTGGAATCTGCAGGCGATCAGACGACTGGTTCTCGTTCCACACTTGAAGTTCATCCTCCGCTGAACCTGACGGAGGACTGGCTGGGCTATGCAAACTTCAGTTGCAGTAGAGCAGTGGGTAGGGTTGCTGATCCGCCTTGGAAGCCGACTCATGCTGAGGTTCAACCACACAAATCTCCAATTTCTTCTGGAAACAATTTTTAGCCCAGCTGAAAAATCACGATTTGGGCCTCTGCTAACAGTGTGATATGCGCTGGACAGCTCGCGTGGATGACTGAATTGTTCTCTTTCTACCTTCTTTTTCATGGTGTTGCAATCGGCTCACTGGATATGCCTGGGACGGTGAGTACCAGTACATGCACAGTGGAGGGATGGTGTTCGCGATTATTTGTTTTTTTCGAGAGCGCAGGACTGTGGACGCTGTGGTTTTGAATCTGGGTCAAAATTCAGTAATATCGTGTGCAGGTGACGAGACGCGAAGGCAGATGGCTGGGGTTCAATCTTGGGTGGCGTTTTGGTGCCAGTTGGTCTCGATCGCATTTGACGACCCAGCAAGGTCCTCTTCCTTTCCTTTCTCCTGAAGAAACCCAGCGCCTGTCCTTTCTGGCTCCCGTCCAACAGTCTGCTCGTGTGGTGAGTCTATAAGAATCGGAACGCTGGATCAGGTCGCTCGCTCGCTTACAGCCTGTAACTTACAGCAGTCAGTTTTCTCCACGATCATCATTTTGCTTCACCTCCAGTTCGGCGCGTGTCTAGACATCGTGGCATTTTCCAATTTCTCTGCACCTCCCTGTATTAAACTATGTCTGCTGTCGCCATGATGTCTCGGCCATCGCCCTCTGCCTCGACTCGCACGCTGCCGTCGCTGATTTCGTCGTCGTCGCCAGCATCGGC
Organism: Pythium phragmiticola; assembly: GCA_023335935.1. NCBI lineage: Eukaryota > Oomycota > Peronosporomycetes > Pythiales > Pythiaceae > Pythium > Pythium phragmiticola. The sequence continues at coordinate 8,599 of JAADWA010000424.1, read as the reverse complement.
GGTCGCTCCTGTGATCACGCTGCCACGGCTCCAGATCCCGAACGACGTGGCGCCCTCTTCCTTCCACCATAACTTTGCGTCCACACAGCCTCTCAAGCCGCTCGCATCCTTCTCAAGCTTGTCGCAGCACGAGAACCGGTCGCCGTTGTCTCCAGCTTCCTTCATCAACAGGACGCCGTCGCCGGAATCAAAGGTGTGTGAAACTTCTTTCTTCCCTTCCTGAGCCCAAACAGAATGGCCTCCCTGTCGGTCCTCCGTCCTCGCCGAGAGAGAGCATACTTCTTGCCACCAGGGTATGTTCATACCGTAAGGATCTGCAGAGCTGTCAAAGGCTTGGTGCTACGCGTGGCAAGTTGGTGTTCTCTCGCGGGGATCGGTCAGGACCTAGGCGGCAGTGCCGTCCACCGTGGAACAGTTCAGTGAAGGTGTGATCGGGTTTTCAACTGAGACTGACTTGTTCATCTTGTTCTTCTTGCAGTTTGGCCTCGCCCATCTTCTGGAAGCGGCCGAGCAGTGCCATTTCCTGCCAACGCCAGACTCTCAGACTCGCCAAACACACAGCAACACCTCACAGCCGCAGCAGCACGACGCCATGGCCTTCATGAAGAACCGTCTCCATTCCATTGACTACTTGATCACGCGTCCCACGGAAGACGAGCGCCCGGTGAAACGTGCTCGCCCAGACCTTCACCTGGATGTCAACGCTGCCAACTTCCCATTCCCGCAGCCACAGCAGATCCACCACTCACCGCAGGGTCTCTACCAAGGCGACGCCGTGACGCCAGTGTTTCAGGGCCACGTCTCGACTTTCATGCACATGACCCCCGGCGGGTCAAAGGACGAGGTGACCCGGCACATGGAGACCCACGCCGACTCGAAGAATGTGTGGGAAACGGTGCTGTCGACGGGCAACTTCCCAGATGATATCTGCTTGAGCGAGAACCCGTCCTGTAGCACCAAGTCGTCCGAAAGTCCAAGTAACCCGGTCAAGCAAGGTCGCTGGACCAACGACGAAAAAGAGTTTGCTGAGAACCTCATCCAACAGGTCCGCAATGGCGAGGTCTCGCTGCCCGCCAACACATCGCTGCGCAAGTTCATCGCCGACTCGCTCCAGTGCAAGGCCATGCGCGTGAGCAAGAAATTTCGCAGTCTGCGTGCATGCCAGAGCCCCGATGGTTCATCTGGAGACGACCGCCGGTTCAACCCGTTGAGCCTGCAAAGCATCATGAATGAAGATGCCGAAGCCCACTCGTTTGACGACGAGATGGACCAGCAACACAGCCCCAAGTCGTCGTCTTCCAAGACGCTCAAGCGATCGGACTACTCTCAGCACGGTGCCGTGCGAAGCGGTCGCTGGTCGCTCGAAGAAGAGAACTACGCTAAGGCCATGATCGAGGCCTTCAAGAGTGGCTACTTGCCTCTCCATGGCAACGTGTCGCTCCGAAAGTTCTTGTCCGAAGTGCTCGTGTGCCATCCCATGCGGATCAGCAAGAAGTTTGTGGGCTACGTCCGTAAGTACCACTGGTACCGCATCGCCGCGGGCAAGTGCGACCCCGAGGCCAAGCGGCGTGCCCTCAGTCAGCTCTGTCAGCTTGAGCGGGAGTTCTGGGCCTCGCTCCAGCAGAACCAGGAATGGGCCTCTATCCAGCAAGGGAACCGTCAGTGAGTATTCACGAAGGAATGGCGCCGTCGCGGTTGCTATGAGAGGATTTCAAGTGAGCAAGAACGAGCTCGTATTTATGAAGGGTTAGGAACCCCACCTCCTTGTGACAGTTTTCAACTTTCAATAGAATGACATTTCATGAATTTCATGTTCGGCAGTTTGTCCTCCCTCCCAGCGACCTGTTCTTTCTATGTCTCTAATCTATCACAACTTCAACCACGGAGGAATGCCAGACGGTTTCGACCAACACTCTACCGATTACTGTGGTACATCTAAATAGAAGCTGCTTGAGTGTAGTTAGCCTTTTGGGGAACCCACGGTACGTGGCTACCGCTTAAGTTGCCTTCCACTGGAGTTCGTGGGCATCAACACTTCTCAATAATGATGCGGATAAGGCTCACGCGCCGCCGTGCGCTAGCCGTCCCTCGGCCCTGGGCATGCCAATCAGCGTCCGCGTCGAGAGCCAGCTCCTCTCTCCCTACATCTATTGCCCCGCGCTACCGGTCGCGTTTAAAATGGCGTCGTAGAGCGCTGGTGGGCGGATCTCTCGCCCTCCTTGTCGGCCTATCGTCACCGCCGGACGATCTCGACAGCCCGCTGCGGCGCCAGTGGCTGTTGCTGCGCTGCGGGTGGATGCTCGGGACGTCGTTTGTCGCATACAACGACATGCGCAGTGATTTATTTGGCAGTGCGAGCGAAGCTTCCCAAGAGTCCGAAGACGCGAGAGCCGCGCGACGCATGCTGTGGTGGGAGGCCATCCAACGGTCGCGTCCATCGAGCGAGAACGGCGCTTCGTTACACGCACAGGAGCGACTCCTCTGGATCCTCTTGGACTTGATGGCACTGCCGAGCGATAGCGGCGACGAGTCGCAGGAAGACCGCGACGATCTCGTGCAGACCCTCGTGGAGCGTGGAGTGGTGGAGCTGCTGGTCGATTACGTCGCGACCGAAAAGTCCACAGATCCCGTCCTCTTAGACAGTACGTTCTCGCTCTCTCATATAGAGGTATATGATACGCGCTAATTACTGGTATCTAGAAATCTTCGAGTGCCTCGAGCGAGCGTTGGATGCGTCGACGCGGATACGGGACGAGAGACAGTCTCCGAAACTCTCGACGGTGCGGCTGGGCGTTGCACTGGACCATTTGATGTGCCACCATGAGATGCTTCGTTACGGTGGTCTCGTCCGGCTCGCGCAGCACTTGCAGCAGTTTCAACGACGTGGCACGGACCCGATGGCAGCAAGTCACACGCGGTCGCTGCTTTCACCACAGCAGATCGACGACGAATTTGGTGCCGCGATTCGTGGCTATTTGCGAATGGTGTCACCAGAAATGCCGTCAACAGTGAAGGCAGTACGTGGTATATTCAGCATCTGAGGAGGGGGCGTTGCTCAGAGACTGATGATCTCATTTGTCAGGTTGCGATGGATTGCATATCCAGTATGCTGCAGGCCGTAGTCCGTCGTCCCGAGTGTGCGACGACGCAACAGCTGAACGATCTGTTCACGCCCGCGTGCGCGTCGCACCTGCTAGCACTTCCGATGGGGAATACGGTACTGCAGCAAAGCGCGGCTGCACTCACGACGAGTCTCCTTCAAGCCTCATTGGTATCGTCCGTGCCCGTGAATGAAGATGTCTACGAGTTATGGATGCAGCACGTTCGCGCGTGGGCGACTGGAGACAGTACGACTCCGTCACTTCAGCTGGCGAGCGCCAATTGTTTGCGCATGTTGAGTGGCCATCCACGCACGCGCCACCTTGTACGCGATTCGCCCGAGACCATGGAGGCACTCTTCACTATGGCGCGTCAACTGCACGAAGCGCAGGTGGTGCCGCCCTTTCAGACCAGGAAGAAGAAGAAGAAGAAGAGTGCACGACCTGCCGAGGTCCAGTTGCCCAGCCTGGTTGACCAAGTCGAGCAGGCGCTGATTCAAAAGCATCTCTCCAAGGCATTTCTGAATGTCTGTACCAGCTACAAGAGTGGCGGCACCGCGATTCTTGAGACGGCTACGGCGGATACGTTCCATACCAAGCGGCAGCTGCCCATGTCTCGAGTCTTTCACGGTGCCCACGATCTCATGGATCTGCCGGTGTATGGCGCCGACGAGTATGACGCCAGCACCGAGTTTGGATGGGCTGATATTCTCACACACTGGACAGGAAGCAGCGACCGGGAGATTCGACGCAACGCCATTGAGTGCCTTGTGCACCTTGTCGAGCAGGAGAGCGACTCGGCCGCGGGCGTCACGAGGCAGCAGCTCTTGCTCCAAGCATGGCTCGCGAGTATGTTGCAGCACGTTCGCAATGTTACGGGCGGCGAAGAAATTCTCGCGATCAAGCAGGTGGAAGATATCGCACGCATCTCGGACGAGTTCACACCGGGCAACGAGAAGATGGTTTTCAGTCCGGCAGTCGTCGACGCTGGCGCCTCGGCGCTGGCGATCTTGGCCGAGCAACACTACGACGAGCTCATTCACTTCGGCGCGGTCGAGCTCATGTCGTTGCTGGCGACTGAGTCTCCTTCTGACAAGCGATTCGACTTTGCGGCCCAGAGTGCACGAGTGATCGCCAACCTCGTGGCCGCCTGCGCCAAGACTCTAGAAGATCAGCAAAGCCGTTCTTCTACTCAAGATCTTTCTCTACCGTCCACCGATGTGACCAAGGCGAGTATTTCTGCCCAGCCGTTCAGCTTCCATCACCCGCTCTGGAAGACGTTTTTCGCAGAGGTGTTTGATATCGGGCAAATGCTCGAGACGAATTCCTCTGGCCATAAGGTGCTCGAGATCATCAACACGTGGCGCGACCGTGAGGATCCATACCAGCGTTCGCAACTGTACCGCGCACGCGCGAACCTTGCCGCATACCGAGAGATGGCGCGGTCTGGGGCGAGTGCGTTGCCCATCTATGCGGAAGGGGTGCATCCTATCGTTCCTCAAGGCAACATCGCCGAAGACTTGGCCGCGCTCGACGAGCCGGATGTCGATGTTGTCTTCGTGCACGGCTTGCGAGGCGACGCGTTTGGTACGTGGCGTACTGACATGGACGATGCCCTGGATGCACGGTCCGATGTGTGGCCAGATGTTTTGCTGTATGAAGATCTCAAACACTTGGGCATCCGTGCGCGCATTCTCTCGCTCGGGTATGAAGCCGGCATGGTGAGCTGGTCGAGTCCATGGCCATCGTTGACGCTGCAAGAACGCGCCAAGCTCATGCTGAATGCTCTCTACGCTGCCCACGTTGGAGATGATGGCCAACAGTCGGGCGGCGCTCGTCCCGTTGTGTTCGTGACGCATTCGATGGGCGGCATTCTTGTCAAAAAGATGTTGTTGCAGTCGAAGGCAAACTCTGAAGACTCGACGCTGCTTGGTCAAAGGCGGCCGCTGGCGGATTGCACAACAGGAGTCGTCTTTTTGGCCGTGCCGCATTTCGGATCCGACTTGGCGCGAGGCGCCCGGTCTGAAGCCGTGCGTTCGCTGCTGCGAACCCACCCAGCGATCCAAGACCTGTGCGCGAGCCACGACCGACGGCTGGAGAACTTGAACGATTCGTTTGCAGAGCTGGGCATTGATTGCCTCAGTATAGCCGAACAAAAGCCAGCGCCGCTTGGCTTTGGTCTGTCTGCGATCGTCGTGAAACCCGATTCCGCTAACCCGGGTATCGGCAGCTTTTTCGTGCTTCCGAACGCCGACCACATGACGATCTGCAAGGCCAAGGACTCTGATGACCCCATGTACCAGAGCGTGCTGGACTATGTCATGGGGCACATCAACGCTACCGCAAACCAGCAGTGACAAATTGCAGCTATAATTGGACTCGCGCGAAGCTCGTGTTGCCAACTCAATTCGTGGATTCGAGCGTTCCAGAGAGATGGAGAATGCAGAGACCCCACCGACGCTGCCACATTTCAAGACGCACGAGAAGTACCGTATCATGAAGCAGCTCAGCAGAGGCTCTTATGGAGACGTAGGTGATATCTGTAGTAAGCCAAATCCCGCTGAAGGCTTTTGACACTGAGCGCGTGGAACACGATAGGTATACCTTGCAGAGCGTCTGAACGATGGCCTACGAGTGTGCTTGAAACAAGTAGACCTCGACTTTCTGTCTCCTCACGAAACGTACGTTCAATCATTCGCCTACAATCTCTTCTCCTCAGCGAAACCTGTCTTATCCAAGTCGCTGTACTTGAATAGTCTCGGCTGTTTGTCCGAGGTTCGCCTACTTCAATCACTGCCTCCTCATCCAAACGTGGTGTCGTGCTACGATGCGTTTTGGGACGTTACGACCGACGCCGGCGTTGCCACACGGCTCGTGCTGGTACTCGAGTATGGCGACGCCGGGGACCTCGACTCATTCATCCAGGCCGAGAGTCTTCAGCACCAAGCGTTGTCGGTGGACACAGCTCTGGACATTTTCGCCCAGGTACGTATGTCAACCCTTCACTAGGTATGGACTTGCAAAAACCTCACCAGCGCCACGTGGGCTCGTAGGTTGTGGCCGGTTTATCCTTCCTTCATCAGCGCCACGTGCTGCATCGTGACATCAAGAGCAAAAACATCTTCCGCTTTTGTGATGGACGTGTCGTGATTGGTGACTTTGGTGCATGCAAGTCTCTTGCGCACACAACGGCGTTGGCGAATACGGTCGTGGGATCGCCGCTGTACATGAGCCCTGAACTACTCGACGGCCAGCCGTACAGCTTCTCGTCCGACGTCTGGTCGCTTGGGTGCCTGCTGTACGAGCTGTTTGCTGGTACGACGCCGTTCGTCGCAGCGTCGTATCCGGCAGTGGTGTTCAGAATCACGAAGGGCACGTACGACCCGCTGCCATCTAATGTCCCTGAGGATGTTCACACTCTTGTTACCCGAATGCTCAGCATCGATTCGGCGCAAAGGCCGACGGTAGAAGATCTTCTTCTTCTTCTGCCAGTCATTCAATCCCGTTTGATCTATTCAGAGGAAGCACTGAGAGAGTTGCTCGTGGAAGGCGCAACGATCGGTTCTCACGCTCTCGCGATCGTGGCAGAGGAAGATCCGAGAACGAGCAACAATGCAACGATGCCGGAGACCAGCAATGGAGAGGAGACATTTTTGCTGCTTCCTCCTGCGCCTGTGCCAGTCGCGCAGCTCGTCACAGCTGGGACCAAAGATTCGCCGCTGCCCCCTCCACCACCGCAAGCTTCCACCAAGCCACAGCACAAACCGCAGCGTACTAACGTCTCCACAGGATTTCCAACAAACCGAGCGAGCATCGCCAACGTGAGTGCTCAAGGAAGATACTCGTTTGTGGCATTTGCGCCAGTGCGCACTGAGGCATTTTATATCGTGCATTCCAGATCCTATCGAGGGAGCGGCTGCATCTCAACAAGGATCGAAAGCGGCAATCAGCCACGACTGCTGGTGCGGAAGCAAAATTCTTGTCATGTGTCCCAGTGGTAAGCCGTGCTCTGTCAGGTCTTCTCAGTGTTGGACTTATGTTCACGTGTCTCACCTTGTTGCTGTTTGCATAGATCGATACGGGGGTTTCCGACGTGCATCCAAGGAAGCGGACTCCACGGCGAATGAGGGGAGCTGCTGGATCGCCAGCTCCCCTACGCCATCGTATACCAGTCGAAAACATGCTCATTATTGGCACGAAGGTGAGCAACGTGAAACCGACTAAGCCCGAGTCATCAAGACGTTAGAAATCACATAGAATCCAATTGGATTTGAGAAATGTTTCTCGCACGCATTTATCATACGTCAGTAGCCAGCTGGGGAACGCTCGACGGACTACTTGATCTCGACCGAGTATTTCGAGACGGTAAGCTTCGCGTTGGTGGCGATGAACGGCTCCGTACCGCACTGCACCGTGTTAAGGTACTGTGTTGTCGGGAGGCCCTGGTTCTTGGTCAAGTAGCTGACAAAGCCCATGAGATCACCGGAAAAGGTGTTGATCTGCTTGGTCGCGACAAACGAAAAGACCGTAGTGCTTCCGTTCGGACCCTTGTACAGCTTGAAGCTGTTGCCCGCAATGGTAACGGTCGCGATCGGGGCGCCAGTGCTGGAGATGGGACCGGCACCTCCGACCGCCGCGAGCCAGATCATGATTTCGTACTCGTTCTTTCCCGTGGGCGTCGATGCCGTGAACAGATCGTACGACAGGTCTGCGACGAGCGAGCCCGTGGAGGTGTATGAGTAGCTAATCGTCGACGGAATGGACGAGATCCTGTTGAGCTGCAACGGCGTGAACTTGAGGTTCACGTTTGCGTACGATTTGACTTGAACGGGCGCACCGGCCCAGTTGAACGACGTGTGCCACGCCACCGTGTTGCCGTTGGCCGAGTCGAGGCCCGTGCACTGGCTGCCCGACGTGGCCGAGCCCTTGCCCCACAGGTTGTTGTAGAGGATGTAGTTGCCCGTGGTCGTGGAGCCCCACTGGTCGCAAAACTCTGCGGCCAACGCTCCCGAGACGGCAAGGGCAGCGCCCATGAGCGAGAGCAAGAGGCTGTTCATACTGGGGACGTTCTTCGAAGTGGTGTTGCTTGTGTTGAGGCCGACAAATTGGCGAATGATCCGAAACCCAACACGTCAGGCGCACCCAGCAAAACTGCGTTCGCATTGCCTGTCTGGTGAAGAGACACCCACCATGCGGCCGGCTCAGATCGCCACGTTCGGGGCACCACTAGTGACCCGAATTTCGCATTTTGATGGGCGATCGCATGGTGCATAAACGAGCCAAACGGCGCCGGCCTCTGACGCAGGGAAATGAGCAACTTTGACACAGCTCATGGACAAAAGTCGACAACTTGAAAGCAACAATTTTGGTAGCCTAGGCTCAGATTTATGGTCTCAGACATGAAGTCTGAGTCTGCTGGGGGTCACATCGGGCCTCCTTGCATGGGATATTGTGCTGTAAAAAGACACTTATGGTCAATGCCTACAGTACGTCGGAGACGC
>JAADWA010000423.1:0-26117 GCA_023335935.1 Pythium phragmiticola | reverse complement strand
GCGTTCGAGAGCTCCACGACTGGCTGGCCCTCCAGCAGCGGCTCGGACGGCGCCGTATCGGAGACCAACTGGAGTTCGTCAGCCGCCATGAACTTGGAGATGCGCGTCATGGACGCGATGGCCTCGGACGTGAACACGACGGCATTCGAGAAAATGCCAAACGGCATGCGCAGCGCGTTGGCAAACGCCAGTAGCGTAAACGCCGTGGGCACTGTGAGCTTGTTGCCCTGGTACACGTACACGATAAAGCACGCGGCCGTCATGTAGTTTTGCGCGAGCGTGAGCACGACGAGGTTGTAGAGCCGCAGGTAGTCGTACGTCCGGATCAGCTTGATCTCCCGGGCCCGAATCTCGGAGATGCGGTCCGCAATGGACGCTTCCCACGCGTACATTTTGATCACGCGGATGCCCTGGAGCACTTCGTTCGTGACCTTGACGCGCTCGCCCGCGACCGCGAGAATCTCGCGCCGCTTGACGCCAATCTGACGCGAGTTGTTGACAGCGTACACGAGGATCGCCACGCAGGCCACGGCCGCCGCGAGCCCGACGAGCGGCCCCATTTCAACGCCCACGAGAATGCACGTAGCGAGGATCATGAGCGGCGACACGAGTGCCCAAAGGCCGATGGCGTAGGCCTCAAAGAGCCGCTCGCTGTCGACGCCTGCGAGCGTGATGATGTCGCCGCTGTTCATCGAGAGCCGCGCCGTGGACGTGAGCCGGAGCACCTTTTGGTAGACGCCGTTGACGACGATCATGCGAGCGTTGATGCCGGCGCGGGCCGTGAGGTACATGCCGTAGTCCAATGTCGTCACGCCGACGAATGCCGTCACCGTGAGCAGCGCCGCGAGCGTGTATCCCGAGGCGATGCCAAACATGTTGGGCTCGCCCTTGAGGTACTGCAGCACAGCCTTGATCACGAGCGGCTGCAGGAGCGTCGCGACGGCGCTCACGCCGTGCAAGGCGATGGCGACCGCCATGGTCTCTTTGGTCGCGGCCCACATGGCGCGGTGGATCGACGTCGGCTTGGCCGGGTCTCTGGCCACGAGCGGCTGGCGCGCGACGTCTGCGGCAAAGCTCGCGTCGAACCGCGCTTGCAGTGGCGCTGCCCGGTCGCCCTCGGGCAGCTCCCAGACGTCGTCTTCTTCGAGCAGCTTGCGGTACCCACGCCGCACGGCGGCATTGACCCACCACAGCGTGATCCGCGACAGCCAGTTGGCGCGGTCCACGGGGCTGCGCAGGTCGTGCTTCCATGGATCCACGACGGTCTCCGCTGGCGACGCGAGCGGCGCGTAGTGGCCGCCATCGGTCGGCTCCTTGAGCCTGTCGGAGGACGCCATCCTTCGCAGTGTGGAGTACGCACGAGGAGGAGGAATTAAGACTGAGGGATCACGAGCGAAGCGACCGGCGCGAGGCCAGACAGTGGCGCTTCTGTGCGCATTTCGGTTCCTCTAATCACAGAATCGGCAACTTGAACTTGGTTGGAACACGTTTTAGGGATATAAAAAAGCCGTTTAGCTTGTTTTTGCACCATAGTGACCGCGTAATCGCACTTGCCATGGGGCAAGCGTTTACGCACCCTCATTCCGATGGCTTACCACGCACGCCGCTCACTGCAATCGTCCCCACTGGAAGTCGTTTCGCCAATTTCGCGGTACCGACCGCCTCGCAACGGCCGCCTCCGCCGGATCTACGACGACGCCCGCCTCCTCTCCGACCGCTTGAGGGTGACCCGTTGGGTTCACCACCTCCGAACAAGACGGCGAACGCCGCACCCAATGTCGCCATGGACACTCGTCGCAGTCGCCAAACCCTGCATCCCACCTCCCGACCCGAGTGGTAGAACCTTCCCACGCTTCTCTCCGGTGATTTTCACCACTGGCGGTCCTTCATGTAACATCCAGTCCGAGTATCGCTACTGTAGTTCGCCTGACGTAACTCAATAGACTCCACTTCACCAACATCCCTGCAATCGTCCGTGGCCATTCAGTCGACTGAGGATGCTGTTGAGTCCATTAGTGTTAGCATATCGCGGTAGTTTCTGAGCCTGCCCCACGAGATCTCTTCTACTTCTACTACCTACTAATCTTGCGCTTCAGTCCTTGTGCGGTGGTGTGCTCGTTTTGCTCTGCAGCTTCTTCTTCAGGCGGATGCCCGGATGTGTGGCTGCGTCCTGGTCCACACTGACGTTGGAGAGTGACAACGAGAGCGGCTCGAGTCGCATGAGAGCCGCGTCTTCGTCCTCAAACTCCCATCGCTTCTGCGCCTTGAGCAGCATCTTCATGGCGTCCTGATCGCGCTCATCCACCGTGAGCCCCGTCGTGATCTCCTTGAGGTGGTTGCCGTCGTCCAAGTTCATGACCGTAAAGTACCCCGTGTGTGACTTGCGGGACGAGATCCCACCGGCCGCCGTCACAAACACCTCGACTTCGACCTCGAGGCGGTAGCGCCTAGCAAAACCGTAAGCAGTCTACTCTCCTCCAAACACGGGAGATCAAAAGGACGTACCGGACATTTACAACGCGGGCCTTGAGCGTGACCACGTCCGTCGCCAAGATGGGCAGCTTGAACAGCACGCGATTCATGGCAATGGTCACCATCATGTCGTTCTGGGCGAAATTCCGGGCACAGTAGACCGCTGCCTTGTCCATCCACGTGAGCAGGTCGCCGCCAAAGAGCGTCTGGTTCACGTTGAGGTTCTTGGGCAAGAACCACTTGCGTAGCTCGAGTTCCGTGTCGCGCACACTGACAAACGCCTCTTTCCCTTCGACCAGCATCTGAATCTGGTCAGCCGTGATGTGGGGCAGCGTGTCGACGCTCGCTTGGTCCTGGCGCCACCGCGACGCGAGCGCGAGCCGCTGCTGCGCCGTGGCGTGCATGGCCGTGCAGTGCTCGGCGTGGTCTTCGTCAAAGAGACGCGGAAGTCCTTTGCGCGACCGGCCGAAGCGGTCGATCGCGACCATGGTCACGATACCGGAATGCGTGTGCTGGTACTTGTTGGTCTCGAGATCGTGGCGGAAGCCGCACACGTGGATGGCCATGGACGAACTGCCCATGCTGATGATCTCTCCTTCGATGCGCACGAGGTCGCCGTGGAACACGGGCCGCACGAGATCGACGCGGTCAAACGAGATTGTCGCCACGGGCGAAGTCGCCGCCCTGACAAAGGGTTCCAGACGCTCAGTTCCTCAGCACTCCCAAGTCGAATGACTAGCTTTCCGTACCGTGCCGAGAGAGCACCGGCGAGCACGTCCATGAGCTCGAGAATGGGGCCGGTCGGCAGCAGGTGACCCTTAAGACTCTCCTCGCCCTAACACGAGAGCTCTGTTCGGTCAGAATCCAAAGTCTCTTCTACTGGCCTCACTACTTTGCACACACCAGAATCTCGGCGAACGCGAGTCTCGTGTCGCGCGCGCGCACTTGCACTGGCATGTTGCGGCGCCTGAGCGCGTCGCGCGCCGTCAGCAGAAGCCGCTGGAGCACCATCTCGATTTCGTCCGGCGCCGAAAGAACACTTGTGACGTGTTTGACGCAACCATCACAACTCGCGGTTGCAGATATCAAAACAAGGTGAGATGATGCTGTGTGATCCAATTTCAGGTGATATATTTACACCTCTGGTGTGATTCACCACTCCACGGTTATCACGAGACGGTCTTGGCCGGAGCGTGGCCTCGCTCTCTCTTCCTTTGGTCGGACGCCTCGAGCACTTCGTGGCGAACGAGCAGGTCCAAGAAGAGCTGTAGACACGCGTCTTCGCTCAGCGTCGTGTGCTTTGCGTCAAACCGCAGCACCACGAACAGCAGGAACGCGTGCTTCTCGTCGTACGTGACCTCGACGAGCGGCACGGCCCCCGAGGCGCACGTCAATATGTCGGGCTCTTCCCACTGCACGCAGCGAAACCGCGCGGCGGAGCTGCCCGACGTCGCGCCGATTTGCGATGACATGACGCGCCGCACTGTCTTGCGCTGCAGCATCCCCTCGAAAGCGGCAATATCAAAGGTGCGATTCAGCTCCGCCTTGACCGTGCAATAGCCGAGCGGGTACCGTGACATGACGACCGAGAGCCGATAGACGAGCCAGAGACTGAGCGCATAGACCACCATGTTGATACCCCACCACAAGAACGGCCGCGAGAGCACGGGACTGACCAGGAGGTCTAGCGCCCATTGCGGCAAGTGCACGTGGAACGTCGCGCCCGTGAGACGGTCGATCACATCAAAGACAAAGAGCCCGCTCACAATGTACTGCATGGCCTGCACGCGCAGCTGCTTGCTGTACTGGAGCGAGATGGTGTGGATCAGGTCGCGCGTGTTGAGGTGGAGCCGCTGGCACGCGATCTCGAGCTTGTGGGTGACGGTCGACTCCGAGATCATTTGGAGCTGCTCGAGCTGCAGCATTGTGTTTTCCATGAGCTTGATCGAGTCGTGGCACCGCATCATGGTCTGCGACTTGAGCTGCTGCAGCGACAGCACCTGCATGAGCTTGGCCTCGACGTCGGCGTCGGTCTGGCCGCTCAAGTACGAACCGGCACTGCACACGCACGTGAGCTGCAGATCCTCGAGCGAGTCAAGCAGATACTCGAGCGTCTCGGCCAGCAAGATCGTGTCTCTCGACGCCACAGCGAGCTTCTCACGGACTTGCATCGCCACGCCCGGCTCACGGTGCACGACGTGGATGAGCTGGCGGATCTCCTTGAGCGTCGCGTCCAGCACGAATGTGCGCGCAAAGAAATTGCGGATGAAAATGTCGCGACACACGAGTCCGACGTACTTAGTGAGCACGCTTTCGAAGCGAAACACGTGCGGTCCGCACACGAGACACCCGGCCTTGCCCACGATGAGGAGATCGTGTGGACTCAGATCGTAGCACGCGTAAATGTCGCCCAGCACTTGGGCGAGTTCATTCGCGAGCGCCGGCCGTGTGAGGTACTCGGCCGCCGGCAACTTTGGCTCAATCTGCGTGGCGATGATGCAGTTGTATTTGTTGCGCTGGAACGAGTCGCCCAGGTAGAGCATGTTGAGCAGACTGAGCTGGTACCGCGAGAGCAGGTCGTTGACGAGCATGGACGAGTCCTGGTGCACGTCCACGAGCAGCCGTGCCAAGTGGTCGATACAGATATCGTCCGAGAGACGGTCCAGGATCGCCTCGACCTTGATGCCATAGATCAGGGACCCGTCGCAGTGGAGGTGCATGCCAAAGTGCTCGACCTGCACGATGCCCGAGGTCTCGGGGAAGTGGCTCTCGGCCTCAAAGTTGATGAACCGCACAAAGTCATAGTCGAGAATACGGACAAGGGTCTGGCCCACGGGCACGGCAAACTGCGCGTCCGTCGGTGCGCTGTCGACAAAGCTCGTGAGGATGCCGCCCTGGCACCGGTCGAGCGCGCCCATGCGTTCGTTCAGCGCCACGATCTGGTTTGAGCCAAAGGGCACCCACTCGCCCACGAGCGCGTAGACGTCCCCGAGGGTCATGGCCTCGCTTGTGGTCTTGCCAATGGTCGTGGCGCCCACGGCGCTCTCACGGGCGCGCTCGCTGTTGCTGCGCGTGTCGACGCGGTAGTACCCACGCGATCGAAGGCACTGCGGCAGAAACGGACTCGAGACGTACGACACGTCCTCGCTCTCAGTGATGGCGCTGCGCTTGTTGAACGCGCCCGACTTGAGGATGAACCACGTGCCGTCATAGTTCACTTGCAGGAGCCGCCGCTCGTACGTGGGCGGCGGGAAAATGAACGCCTCGACCTCGGCGCGCAGCATGAACGGTATCCGCTGCAGCACGAGCAGTCCGCGCGTCGAGACCTGGTACCCCGTGACCGGTTGGAAGTCGTCGCTCGAGAGCTTGATGCCGTTGACGAGTTGCAACTCCCATAGGTCGTCAATCGCGGCCTTGCCCTCGCGCGAGACGTTGATCCACCGCCGCAGGGTCTTGCCCTTGAAGCTCAGCGGCATCGAGGCCGGCGCATAGTCAAAGCTGAAGGCGCCGCGGACGATGCCTTCGAACATGAGCACAAAGAGCGGCACGTGGCGGATCCACCGCTCGTTCTGCTTGGTCGAGTGCGCGGCCACGGCGTAGAGGCTGATGAGATAGAGGAGCTTGAGGTGGTTGGGCGACAGCTCCACAGCGAGCCGCTCCGTCGTCGTCGACGCGAAGAGGAACGGCACAGAGACCGTGCGTGCTGGTAGCGGTAGAGCCGCTGCCGGCATCGAGTTCGGAGCTGAGACGCTGGCGTGGCGGTGGCGGCTGCTGGTGGCGACCGATGATGTAGGTGGCAGCGTCGGCGTTGACCGGAGAGGTGGCGTGGTGCCGACATGATTGAACGAAGACGGAGACGTCGGACGCGACGACGACGAGATCACAAGCAGCGGTGGTGAGGACGTGGGCGGCTCTACGGCCATCGTCCAGCGGGACGGTGAGAAAGGCTCTCACCAATGCGGGTGAGAGGTGAGCGAGGCAGTCGGCAGGAGATGGAAGAGGCGGCGGCTGCTCCTGGTCATGGACGCTCCGCCAGCACGACGTGCGTACGTAGTTGAGGGGAGGGGAGGGATCCTCACGTAAACTCCACCCTTCACGGATGGCGTGGTGGCAGACCGACAGACGCGGGTAGTATGGGGCGCGACCTTTGGCGAGACACAGTTCTAAAATCATCATTAAACGCTGTTTTTAGGACCGTTCCATTCGCTCGTCATCCTGCGTTACGGATGACTTGTTCTGGTGAACCAGGACGCTGTCCTTTTCACTCATACCGCAGTGTATTAATCAAAACTCACTTTCCATTCGTCGCTACTCGCCTACTGCTTGTTCTTTTCTCTGTTTTAGCTTGAGGGGGCCTTGGGGTCTCGTTTCCACGAGCTCTTGCAGCACTTGCACTGAACTCGTCGGGGTACACCCCACGCGACCGCCGCGCGTCATGTAATTTATTCCAGCATGGCCGAATACAGAAAGTCGAGCTCTTCGTGGGACAGCGACCCGACGTTCATCGCGCCCCCGTGGAATCGCCCGCCCATGCTCGTGCCGCAGCTCGAACCGCCCATTGCCAAGGCAGTGGGGGCAACGACTGTCTCAGCAAACGCCGTGATCATGGCCGAGCTGGGGAGGTTCTGCCACGCCAGTTCGAGCGACGCGGTCGAGCACGCGTCGCTGTCGGACGACAACCGACTCGATTCGCTGTCGGTCGAGAGGCGGCCCGAGTCCGAGTCCGAGTGCACGTCTGTGAACGCGGGCGAGGCCGTGGGCGCCATCGAGTTGGCAAACGCCGTGGCCGCGCCGCCCATGGAGCGCGTGCTCTCGCTGGCGCCCGAGGCCTTTTTTGTGCGCACGCTTTGGCGCTTCTGGCGGTCAAACTTGCGCTGGATTTTGTTGGCCTTGTCGCGGTGGTAGAGACAGAGCATGTGCGGCTGGCCGTTGCGCTTGCTCGAGCGCGTGTTGGTGCACTTGCCCGTCTTGTAGCGGCACTTGTTGTCGAGCGAGATCGAGTCCCCAAGGCCGTGCTTGTGGAAGAAGGCGGCGGAGCCAGAGACCATGGTGGTTGGATGGGGCGTGGTGGATGTGTCGAGAAGACTGGGTTTTCGGAAGTGATTCGAGGACCTAATTGTCTGTCCTGTCCCGGTCGTGGCGAGTCGGTGATGATGGCCACTCCACTGGAGTGAGCGAAAAAACTCGAGCTGGAGGAGCAACGGGTCAATCGTTGAATGAGCTGAACTGACTCGCTCGTATTGCTTCCTCGTCGTGGCCTCGTGGTCTGAGTCGCAGGGGCTCGGTGGGAGAACAGTGGATGCAACTGCTTCCTCAGCGGGACCGAGTTTCGAGGCTCAACAGGGAGGAGCCGTGCGACGTCTGTCAAGACCGCGGGCTTTAGCTTCCCACCACCTCCCCCCATCTGGAGAGGATGGGCGAGTAACACGCCGAACGCACGCAACCCCAAGCATGTAAGCATTACAATGCTGAGAGAGAGAGAGGGAACGCCGTTGGTCAAGAAACACAGAGGCACCTGGATAGGACGCGGCACCACGACATTTGAGGCACAAGCCAAATGATAGGGAGTCGTCCTTGTGGTCAGCAATTGCATCGCGACAAGACCACGTGGCTGGAGCGAAAGGGATCTGCTATCGTCAAACTGATATAGACACATAGACTATTCACTTTCAGGGTATCGTATGTAGCAGGTTTTGGGTACCTAGTTAGTATCATGAGAGTTGCCATTGCCACTGGCAAATGTTGTTTAACATTCCTTTATGCAGGTTCAGGAAAGGTTTCAGATGGTGGCTTCTGCCAGAAAGGGCAAGGGGTTGAACGTATCCCTGCCGAACAAGATATCTACTTCGAAGGGGCGCGTTTCGCTCACCACAAGCAGATCTCCTGGATCATTGAGGGGGCATGTGGACGCTGAGCGATGTGCTGCGTGGCGACCAGCGGGGAGTGACGATGCTGCTGCTGCTGGTTGCGGCAGTTGGGGGCGCGGTGCGGCTGCTCTGGTGGATGCAGACGCGACGCAACCGCTTCGCGCTGAGCAACCGCGTCGTCGTCATCACGGGTGGAGCCAGTGGGCTAGGCAGGCAGCTCGCCATCGCGCTGCTGCGGGATGCTCCAGACACAACGGTTGTGCTGGTGGACATTGACGAGGCAGCCCTCAGTACTACCTACCAAGAACTCCAGCAGACACGGCTAATGGGTGCGACGTCAGCGACGGGGCGCTCTTCTGCGAAAGAAGCAGACGCTGAAAGCCACCACGCTCGTGTCCACATTTTCAAGTGTGATGTCTCGTCGGAAAGGTGGGTTCTTTACGGCGCTGTATGCATAACACGCGCAGCAGCAGCATCGCTGCGTCAGACACTGCTGCCTCGTGGTCGCTGGCCAGAAAAGGACACCCTTACTGCCAGATGACACAGACACGTGCGTGTTTGAAAGGACAGTCCCTCCAGCCGGGAAGACGTTCAACCCACACACGTGGTGGTTTGCTACTGGATGGGTCCCGCACACTGACTATCGCTCTATGCTGTACTTTCCCACAGTGCCGTGCATCAATGTGTGGAGGAGATCTCGCAACGTGTGGCTCCTAAATCTATTAGCGTGTTGGTCAACAACGCCGGTAAAGTCAAAAGTTTCTGTGCGTGGAAGAACTACGTGGCACCACGTACTGACGCACACCGGATTGCATGCGATACTAGGTATCGTCAACGGTCGGACCATCGACGATCTTACACCTTCGCACATCCGCCGCACATTTGAGGTCAACACGCTTGGCCAGATCTGGATGCTCAAGGCCGTCCTTCCTTTGCTCAAGGAGTCCAAGGATGGCGGGCTCATTGTCTCAGTCGCTTCCGTGGTAGGGAGAGAGAGCAATTGCTGTTTCTTTTGGTGTGGTGACGGTGCCAGACCTAAGCATGTGTTCCCTACGGCATGGATCTCGTCATAGATGGGGCTCATCAGCGGGGCGAATCTCGCGGACTATTGTGGAAGCAAGGCCGCTGTCTCGGCGTTTCATGACTGTCGTACGTCTTTGTCAGCCTGCTGAATTGCTGTGCTTTTCTTTGAGAACAGAAGAGTCTCACTTGTGCGTGCTGTCCGGATATATTGTCCAGTGCGACTGGAATTATGGCGTGATGGGTTCAGCAAGATCCGGACACTGCTCGTATGTCCGAACGCTGTCGACACGGGCATGTTCCATGGCATCATGGAGGGTTCCAACTGGACGGCATGGCTTTCCCGGCTGCTACTGCCCACGACACGCGAGGCCGACGCAGCCGCGCGGATCGTCGACGCGATGGCGAACGGTGAACAGTTGGTCGTGTCGTGCTATACCGGCTGGCGCCGACTTATTGTACCATGGCTACCCAGTGTTGCGCGGTTGCTGCCCGTATCGTGGTTCGACCGGGTTGTGTATCTTGGCGGAGGCGTCCATGGCATGGATACGTTTGTGGGGAGGCAGAAGAAGGTGGATTAGGACGGCATCCACTAGAGCACACGAACACGTTGAAGGTGGTAGTTATCAATCAAGAGCAAGCCAGTGAAACCGATGTCTTCCTTGTTCCCCGACAATAGGCTTATCGCCCTCAACAAGTGGGCGTGAGCGTCCTTCACTACTTTCCCCGAACCTGGAAAGACCTCCAAGATACAATACAAATGTAGCCATGTTGTCTGAGACTGACCCAGACATCATGTATCTGATGATATCTGATAAAAGCTATTTCAGCAGACTAGGGATCATTTCCAACATGGCGCAATCGGTGAGCGGGAAGGAACAGGTTTGTGCAGGCGTGTACGCTCGCGCGGCAGTCGCTTTCCGACTAAGACTTCCTTGGCGTCCTCGTAGGTCTGCATCGTTGACGTCGACAACAATGTTGTTGGACAGTGTGACCGCGCCGTGATGGTATGAGGTGCTCATCATCAGCTCACAGGAAGAGTAGCTGCTCCTGGCTCACTTGTGATGTGTTACGCCAGCGACACTTCAAGTTGCCGCATCGCGCAACATACATCGTGATTAAAAAGTCCAGGTCGGATGCTTTTTACGACAGGACTCGTTACCGGTCGAGATGCTGATCGCAGTATTCGTAAGGCTGTAGTGGCAAGTTTCTCGTCCAGCGCCGCACGATGATCAAGGACTACTGCCCCGGCTTCCTGGATCCCATGGCGGGCGGCGTCGTGCAGTTCGGCGAATCCATGGCCGAGAACTGCGAGCGCGAGGCGTTTGAAGAGATGGGTGTTCGTGGTGTGGCGTTCGCGTCCATTGCGACCTTCCACTATGAGGACGTGCGCACCGACGTCTGGGGCGAGATCTTTGAGTGTACGTACGATGGGCCACTCACGCTGCAGGTCGAGGAAGTCGACGAAGTCCTGGAGATGACCAGCGCCGAGATCCTCGCGCAGCGCGACAAGTTCACGCCCGACGGCATCCACGCCTTCGAGATCTATCTTTGTGAGGCCAAATAAACCTAGTCCCAATAAACCTAGCTGTTTGCCTCAAGGTTTATTACTGGGTGATGGTTGTCACAGTGGGTTTTTGGGTGGTCGGAGGGAACTGCATCTCGATTTTGAACCTGCTGGCAAAATGGCGGGCAGCTCCGTGAAGGCAAGGATGGCGTCGGATCGGCGGAACCCCATGTCTCTGGACGCCTCCGCGATGCCGCTCGTGCAGTGGACACGTCTCCAGCACGAAAAGGACCCTCATGTACCGTCGCCACGGACGGGCCATGCGATGGTGCTGCTCCCGCCGTCGCAAAGCGTGCTGCTCTTTGGCGGCTCGAACGGCGAAGATTTTTTCGACGACTTCTACGTGCTCGAGCCCGCCCAGTACGCGGCGCTGACGCCACCACAGAGCACGCGCCAGGCCAAGCAAAAGGCCAAGATGAAGATGCGCAAGGCGTCGTCGTCACAGCAGTCGCAGGCGTCGCAGGAGTCGACGGCCGAGGCGACCGACAAGCACGCGCCTCCATCGCTCGTGTGGAAGAAACTCGTGATCTCCAAGACCAAGCCATTACCCGCGAGTGTTGCAGACGACGCAGCATTCCCAGCGAGCAGCTTAGGCTCGGAGGTGGGTTCCGAGACTCCGCGCGATGTCGTGGTCAAGCCGACCGCCAAGGGCAAGGGCAAGGCCAAGGCGACAGTGGTCCAGGATTCGCACTTGGGAGCCTTCCGTGACTACCACACGATGCACTACATTCCCACCCAAGACGAGAGGCGACTCGGCTTTCGTGTGCTCGTTGTGGGCAATGTTATCGTCCGTTCCGAGGACGACATCACTGCCGAGTTCGATTCTACCGAGATGCGCGTCGATGAGGTCCGCGTCAAGCAGCCTCAACTCGTCGCCCAGTGGGTCGTGCGCACGATCCAGAGCATGTGGAAGCCCAAACCTCGTAACGGCCATTGCAGTGCGGTACGTGGGGCTTTTGCTATGATCATTTTCGTGGACTCTCATTAATGTGCTTTGGTATCTTTGTAGCTACTCGGCGACCAGTTGTTTTGCTTTGGCGGCAAAGACGCGACCATGTCGGTCTATTACAATGACCTTTTTTACTTTGACGTCGGTCTCAACCAGTGGCGCGAGCAGCTGTCGACCGGAAAAGCCCCGACACCGCGCGCGTTTGCTACCATGACTGCGAGCGCGAGCCGCGAGCAGCTCTTTGTGTTCGGCGGCCAAGAAAACATCGAAATTTTTGGCGGTCTCTATCTGTTCGACTTGCGCCACAATCGCTGGGACAAGCTCCTCACAGCGGGCGACAAACCCATCACGCGCAGCGACCACTCGCTCACGCAAATCACGACTAATCACCTCCTGTTGTTTGGTGGGCGCAAGCGCGCGTCGCGTCGTAATGATGTCTTTCTCTATGATATCACGACCATGGCGTGGAAGCGATTGGCTGAACAAACTTCAACGACCAAGCGAGAGCCACCGAGCAGCGAGTCACAGAGTACCGGCAGCGAGAGCCAATCGTTGGGTCAGGTCGTGGCGGCGATGGCGACCGCGCCAATGGTGATCCCACCCGTACGCGTGGGCCACAGCGCCGTGCTCTTTGGTGCCCCAAGTGATTCTCAAGACGTCGACGGGAAGACCAGGGTCATTGTCTTTGGTGGGTATATGGGCACGCACACGTGGCTCAACGATCTCTACATGATGGAAGTGGATCCCGCGGCACTGGCGCGTCCGACCCAGGGCCAGCAACCCAACGAAGATACGCGATCGACTGCGTCACGAGAGCAGACAGCGGTCCGAGGGACCTCCTCGCAGTCGAGCAACTCAACGGCGCGGTCGTCGTCTCAGGGGTCGATCGAAGGCGCACTGGTGGATATCACGAACGTTCCGCACTCGCTGGCTCAGGCAAATCGAGGTGCCGCGAGGACCGAGCTGCCTATGGTCTCGAGCGGGACCTACACCCCTGCCGCCGTGGCAGCACAGCGCAGGCGATGGGCCGAGATCGAGTCCGGGAAGGCGGAACCATCGTCGTCGACCGCGACAATGCCTCCGATTAAGCATAAGAAACAACGATCCCACAGCAGCGCCAGCGGCAGCAGCCAAAGCCAGGACCACAGTCAGTCGTCATCGCCCGAGATACCGATATCGGCCCCTGATATCACGGGGCTCCACACGACCATGATCCAGTTGTTGCAGTCCCAGCAGCGCATGGACGCGTCTCTCTCGAGCCTCGCGTCGCTCGTGCGCCAAGGCCAGTCATCCGGCGCTGCCCATCGCGACGCATTCACGGCGCATCAAGTGTTTATGCAAAAGCAGCTCGACACTCTCGAGACCAAATTGGACACCATGACCAAGCGGTACGAGACCATGGCCTCGAAAGTCGGCGTGCTTGAGCGCGACAAGCAGGAACTCCATGAACAGCTCGTGGCGGCCGAGACCGAGGTCTACGTGTACAAGAAGAACATGGAAGAGACGATCCCGAAGCTGCGCGACGAGCTCTTTGACGCCGTCGAGAAGGCGGGGCGCGCGCAGAACACGACGGTCCAGTTGATCGAGTCCAAGATCTCGGTGATTCATGATCTCTTGGAGGAGATGCGCCACTACTCTGGCGATCGCACTGAGAACGATGACTCGCCACCCAAGAAAAACAGGTACCGTCTTTGTATTTCGATTCACAAACTGGGAAGGAAGCTGGTTGGTGTGGGTCGACCCTGACGACTGTGGGCAGTGCCCGCACCAATTCAAATTCCGAAAGCGATACGAGAACAAGCCATCTCCTGATGACGTTGGCGGCGTAGAATTCCCGCCAAGGACAGATACGGATGGCACAGGCTCTCGGAGCAGTAGCTATACTATGGCGGATGGGAAACTCACTATCTCTTTCTCTCTTTTGTGATAGCATGTTCTCGGACGACTCGAGTCTGTCACCGCCAACGTCCCAGCGTCAGTCGACGCAGACCGACACGCCCGCAGCTCTCTACCCGCAGACGATTGTGCGTGATTTGAAGCAACAGCTTCATGACGCTTTCCAAGATAAAGAGATGCTCCACAAGCGCGTTGAGCAGCTCGAAGACCAGCTCAACAGGACCGAGGGAAACGTCCAGCGGACCAGCGATACCTCCACGGCCCCGCTGCGCCCGCAACAACCACTCGAAGACGAGGAGGAGCAGAAGGGCGCGTGAGAGAGTTGGTATCCCCCATGGCTGTGCATATTGTAGTGTCGTGTGTACGTGTATATTGAGGGCTTTTTATTCATGAGCGTCAGTTACTTTTACAGCGGCTATCTCCTCTCCTCCAGGCTCGAGTGACTTTACTGCTTCTTCTTCTTGCCGGCATGGCCCACGAACGTGTCCATACCGCGAAGCGCGCCGCTCGCGGCCATGAGTACGTCCTGCATGGGGATCGGCAGTAGGCGCAAGGTCGGCGTGGACCACTTCATCAACTCGCCCAGCGCACCAGGGTGGCACGAGAGGATTTCCTGTTCGCCGTTGACAATGGCCGTGTGGATCGTGGACACGACCTCGTCGGGCGTGAGTATCGGCGCGAGGAGCGCCTGGATGTTGAAGAAACCGCGGTAGCTGCCGAAAATGCCTTCAAACATGCCCGTGCTAATGCCGAGCGGACACGCAATGAGCGTGCGGATCTTGTCGGCAAAGCCGTCGCGCAAGAGCTCCAAGCGGACTGGGGAATAGGTGGCACCAGAATCAGTGATCACTAGCTCTTCACGGGTCCAGTGGCATGCGAGACAAGAACGTACGGGACGTGTGGAACGAGTACACTGCGGCCTTGGTAGCAGTGTAGTCGGCGAGCTTGCAGCCGCCCACGAACGAATACTGGAGGGAAGAGAAAGAAGAAGTGAGATCCAAGTGTCGAGAATCCCAAAGGCCTAAAAGGGACACTCATACCATGGAGGCGATGGAGACGATCATGCAGTCGCTCGTGCTCTGCTTCATGGACGGCAGCACGTGCTTGACGAGGTAAAAGTGGGCCAAGACGTTGACGCCAAAGATGCGCTGCAGCTGCGGCGCCGTGAGGTCGCAAATGTCGTGCCCATTGACGATGCCTGCCCAGCCCAGTGCACCGATGGGTTAGTACTGTGCGGTCTCCGTTAAGAAAGGGCCAGAACATGTTAAATTACCAGCATTGTTGACCAGTACGTTGATGTGGTGAGGCGCCACGGCGTCTTTCACTCGCGCGATGCACGTGGCGACGTCACTGCGTGAGACAGGCCATTATCAGTGTTAACTTTATGAAACTCCGGAGGTTCCTCATTCCACTGCACCTCTCGTCCGAGACGTCGCAGCGGTACGTGAGCACGCGGTGCCCATCCTCTGCCTCGCCGCCCTTCATCGCCTGCAGCTGCGTCTTGGTGGTCTCGAGCGCGGCGTCATCCACGTCCAGCAGCACGAGGGTCACACCGGCAGCGCGGCGCCAAATGCGTTCCGCGAGCCCGCGGCCGATACCGCTGGCGCCACCCGTGATGACCACGACCTTGCCGTCGAGTGGGAACGGACGCAGCCATAGCCGCTTGGAGAAACGCGCGAGCGCCCAGAGCACGAGCAGCGCAAGGGCGACGCGGAGCATTGGTGGAGGCAAAGGGGGAAAGGTGAATGACGGACGAGAGACCACGTACGGGACGCGAATGAGACTATTGCCCTACTCTGGAGTGAACCACACCATTTTTATACTTGAAGTAAGTATGCACACCCAACTCTAGATGTGCATAAAAGAGTCAGGTTGTCGATTCGTTCAAAGAAATCGATGATGCAACGTCTGTACCGGATACCGATGCTCCTAGGAGTAATGAGCACTCATTAGAACGCTTCACCATGTTCTCCGGAAAACACCTTTGATCGTGCTTTCTCTCAGTCTCATCTCGCCAGATGAAGGCAATAGCCGTTTTGCCAGGAGGTACCGCGGCCGGTATTTTGGTTAATTCAGTGCACTGGGAAGAGGTATACCTTGTCAGTATAGTTCCCAAGGAGCCACCTACTGTGCCAAGCAGTGTGTTCCCCGTCAGAAAAGGCTTGGGTTCACTCTTCTGACTGTGAATGCGACATGCTCTGATCCAGTACAGTACTGATCCCGGCAGAACGCTGCGAGGAAACCGCTTGGTCAGAAGCAGCGTATGTGCGTACCGGTATCTCGAGAAGTTCTCGAGATACGCACGTTTTCGTTCTAGCTCCAATAGGCGTTCAAGTGGCTGGTAAATATTCACGTCGAGGGGCTAGAGAAAGTGTGACGTGTGAGTAGCGGAACATGGTGTCGAAGCTAAGGAGACGATAGGTTACTAGGCGGGGCGAGTATTTACACTTACCTGGTCCCGTTTTTCTTCATAGAATGATCTTGCCGCTTGAGCTCTTCAGATGCTGGAAACGGGCTCAGTACAAAACCATTGTGCTATTACCAGCGGCTCATAGCAGAAGGAGGACTCTGCCTTGAATATGGTTCCTATCGATGTTGAAACACGCTCAATGCGCAAGGGAGCTGGAATTGCTCGTCGGGGATCACCATTCATCTACGTGCCGGCCAGGGACGGAGTGGCGGGCCCTAACTCTTCGGAGACAAAGTGGATCTAGCTGGATCAAGACAAGTGTGCTGACGTGTGATCTAGGCAACGTTCGAGGCGCTGCCGCCAGCCATGGCAAGCTCTCTTGCTGCTTCTGTGGGCAGATCGGAACTGGAAATGAACCATTGAGTACTGTTCCGAATTGTTTTGGGGTGCTTGGAGTTTGTTCGGGTGAATGTAGCCATTGCTGTCAGGGGGGTGTCACGGGTGCGTAAGCTGTCAATGGCGTTGGTAATCTTGCCTGCATGTTGATGCGACTGCCCAACGGAGTGGATTTATTTCGAACTTCAACAGATGCAGGTGCTTTACTATCTCTCTTCACGTCGTGCATGAACGTTTCTAACGTGTCCAGATCCAGAAGAGTCGTTTCGTTTCCACAAAGTGCTGCGGCGCAAGCGCCTTCGCGTGAACGAAAAAGACTTTAAGCGGCTGAACAGAATATGCTACCGGGAGGTGGCCCTATTAGGTGGGGTGCGTCCGCCCCACCTAAGGAGCGCAGTGACTGCGCTCCGTGACCTTTGCCCGAGTGTGCTCGGGCCATCCATGCGTAGGGCTCTAGTATTCCTGTACTCAGAAATGTAGCTTCTGCTCTTTGTTTTTTTTGTTCCGATCTCTGTCTGCTCATGTTTATGCCTCCAATTTCGCTGCCAGCAGCGCATCAGCAGCGCTAATAGCTTTTCAGATTTCGTGAGCAGCGTCTTGTCGAGTCCTGGCTCACGGCCTGCACTCGCGTCCACAGGATTCAAAGCAAAAGATCGAGCATGTCCCATACGCCTCCTTCAGTCACACAAACCAGTGCGGATCCTCAACGACTCTACGGAAGAGCATAACCTATTGTATCACTCCGAAGCGATTATGGATTTGAAAAAGAGACTGCTGTGATGATGTTTACGACGCGAACTGGAGCGTCCACTTCAACAATCGAGATGAGACAATCTTCCGCGCGCTCGAGTGGCAATATTGATTTATAGAGGTAAGCTTTGGTGGAATAGACCCATCCTGGTTTCCAGGACAAGCGCGGTGTATACCTTATTGCAGGTTGTGCTGACAGGCGAGGCTGTTGATGTTCACGGCAAACCTCCATAATTGAATGTTCGGCGCCAACTGCGTGATCATGAGCGGACCCATTTGGATCAACAGCTACAATCCAAACCTCTGCAAACTTATAATGATCCATTTCCACGCAACCGAAGTTGAAGTTGCCGAGCTACCCTTTGCGACCAGTCCCATGGCAGACTCCGTAAGCATCACCCGCGACGAAACCCACACTGTGTTTTGCTCATGGACGCGGCGCCGCTACTGGATTTCTGCCCTCCGCCGAACTCTGCTTCCAATCCATTGCTGCTTGGTCACTTCCGCGGCCATGACGGGAAACACAGCATTGGCTGCGAACGCACCGTGGCGAGGGAGCCTGCGCCTGCTACGTTGCAGTTTGGACAAGCTGGTGACCTCTTGGTGAGACTCTGTGTGTAGAGAGGACAGCAGTGTAGCCGCTGGACGGGGTGAGAGCAGCCCCTCGCGTCTGGTTTGATGGCGGTTCACTCTTCAATTCGCTTCACCTTCGCCACTTGGATTCCACTCAACCACTCGATTTCCAAGACTCTACAACGCCATGGCTGCTGGATTCGTGATGCCCAGAGAGGGCCCCGTGGACGACACGCCGACCGAAGGATCGCGCGTGTACGCCATCATTGTGTGCGTCTTCGCGTCGCTCGCTGGTCTCTTCTTTGGGTACGACCAGGGCGTGACCGGCGGCGTGCTCGTCATGGACTCGTTCCTCGAAGACTTTTGCGTCAATTACTCGGGCAACACGTGGGAAGAATGCCACCGCTCGTCGTCCAAGCTGCCGGGCAACTGGCGCACGTTCACGACGCTCTACAACGTCATGTACTACCTGGGCTGCATGTTCGGCGCGGCGATCGGCGGCTACATTGCCGACCGCTTTGGTCGTCGCACGACCATCTTTAACGCCGGCGTCTGGTTCTGCGTCGGCACGATCTGGATCATTGCGTCGCCAGCCAACGGCCACACCGTCATTCTCTTTGGCCGCATCGTGCAGGGCGTGGGCGTCGGCAACTCGTCGTTTTCGATCCCCATCTACGGCGCTGAGATGGCCCCCAAGGAGCTGCGTGGGCTGCTCGCTGGCTTTATGCAAATGACTGTCGTCACGGGCCTCTTTGTCGCCAACTGCGTCAACATTGGTGTCAAGAACACGGACGAAGGCTGGCGCATCACAAACGGCGTCGCGCTGGCGCCTCCGCTAATCGTCATGCTCGGCATTTTCTGCATCCCCGAGAGTCCGCGGTGGATGTACCAGAACAAGGGCCGCGATGCCGCTGAGACGACATTGAAAAAGCTGCGCATGACCGACAACGTGGGCAACGAGCTCAACGCCATTGGCGAGCAGCTCGAGCTCGAAGGCACGACCTCGTGGCTCGAGCTCTGGGATCCGTCGTTGCGGCGCCGCGTGCTCATTGCCATGTTTCTCCAAGTGCTCCAGCAGGCCACGGGCATCAACCCCGTCTTTTCCTACGGTGCGCAAATCTACAAGGACGTCGTGGGCAACGGCACCATGTCGCTCTTGATTCTCTCGCTCGTCAACTTTATCAGTACAATCCCGGCCATGCGCTGGGTCGACTCGTTTGGACGCCGCACGCTGCTGCTGATCGGCGCCGTCGGCATGTGCACGGGCCACTTGGTCGCCGCCATCAGCTTCACGGCCGGCTGCAACGGCAACACTGACAATGCCGGCTGCAGCACGACCGCGGGGTACATTATGGTGGTCGCGTCCTGCTTCTTCGTCTTCAACTTTGCCATCTCGTGGGGCCCCGTGTGCTGGATCTACCCGGCCGAGATCTTCCCGCTCAACGTGCGCGCCAAGGCCGTGTCGCTCTCGACCATGGCCAACTGGGGCATGGGCGCCATCATGATCGCCGTGCCCAAGCTCTTCCCATACCTCAACATCAACGGCGTCTTCTTCCTCTTCTTTGGGTTGTGCGCGTGCTGCGGTATCTTTGTGTGGTTCTTCTGCCCCGAGACGCGTGGCCTTTTGCTCGAGGACATTGAGAACCTGTTTCACGGCCGCGCCGCTCGCAAGGGCGTCGGTTCGCCCAAGTTCGTCGAAGTGACGACGCCGAGTGCGACCGCTGCCTAATAAGAGTAAACACAAACGAAGAAGCAAGAAGCCGAAGCAAGGCTTCGCAGCAGGAAAGAAACGACTTGCCTTTTGTATACGAACCGTGTAAAACAGTCTATTGCACTTGATGGGCTTTCGTGTACCCGTTTCAGACTCGTTTTTCTGGTGACGATGCCGCCAGCTCACTGAGAATGTTGCTGACAGGACCAGCGAGGCCCTCCTGGGACGCCATGGACTCTAGCAAATTGGACAGCAAGTTGAAATCCAAGTCCAGCGGCTTGTCGGCGAGCGTAGCTTGTTCAGTGCGGTCGTTGGTTCCACCGTCTACCTCTGCCACACGAGTGAACGTCCTGTTGAGTGTGGATCCCGTTAACTCGGCATCCATCTCTGCCATGGCCTCGCGCATGATACGGTCGTCGTCGTCTTCCGCTTCATGGTCCAGCTCATCGTCGCTGTCAATGCTCGACTCGCCGTCCTCCTCTTCATCCCCTTCATCCTCGTCGTCGTCATCGCTGGGGTCATCCCACTCGTCGTCATGGCCATCCGCACCACCTTTGGGTGCACCGTTCATGCCGCCGTTCAGTAGCTTCATGAACGCCCCCATGTCCAATTGAACGGGCTCGCTCGGCTCGACGCCATCGACCCCCGACACGCCGCCCATGAAATTGGTAAACATGGATGCAATGTGCTGCAGCTCCTCTGCACCACCCACAACGTCGTCTTCCTCGAGGTCTTTTTCCCGTCCGTCGGCAGTGGTTCTGGTCGCGACGCTGCGCAGTCGTTCTTCGAGTGTGTCGGGGTGGACATACAGCCACGCATCGTCATCCTCTCCTTCGTCCTCTACTTCTTCTTCGTCTTCGGCCGAGAGAGTCAACGCTGTCTCATCAATGATCTGTCGCCACGGTGTTCCGAACTGGTCGCACTCGTCGGCAGCATAAAGCAGCTCGAGCCCACAGGCGAGCTTGACGCCCATCTCGGCTGCGCGCGCCTCGGGGCTGAGCGTCCGTGGATCGTCATTTGCCTTCATGTCTTCCACGTCCCGGAGATGAAGAAACGGTTTCGGCGGAAAGAAGCGCTGCTGCTTGAGCTGTGCGTACTGACACCGCGACATCGTCACGGTTCGCGTGCTGATGTCGACGGGCGGGAAGGTCTTCATTTGATTGCAGATTGCCGTGGTGTCTCTCGGCGCCCGATAGTAAAACGCCTCGACCGCAGCACCAATAATTGCAGGTCGGTTCCTGAGTGCAAGCGCAGCCTTGGGGGGAAGCTGACACCGCACGCGATGGCGGTTTGACCGCATATACCGTGGCGCTTCACCAAGCTTTTGCTGAAGCGTGCGCTGCATCGCCGTGTTGGCACGCGTCGCCACGTGGTCGTCGTAGATGGCTCGCACCGACTGTGTGAATACGCGCGCTGCGTTCAGCTCTTGCTTCTTCTTCTTCGTCTTGTTTGTGCCCACGGCCACCCGTAGCTCTTCGAAACGAACGTCCTCGCTCTCTGGAACTATGGCGTCACTCACGAGATGCACATCGCCCAGACGCACAAACACGCGGTTGGCACTGTTCTCGGGGGTGACCCAGTCGGGCAGCACGTCGGCGCACTCGATGAGCAGGAACTCGCCGTCCGTGTCGTGCACTTGCACGAGCGCGTCATCGTCTGGAAACTGCGTCGTAAGCTGGAACAGCAGCCACGTGACGACCCACTCGTCGTCGATCGCATCGCCCACAGACGTCGCGCCCTCCAGGCAGTGCGTTCGAAGAAGTGACGGCGAGCCGACGGGCGGTGTGCGAGCGACACGTAAGTGGATCGCATGCTTGTGCCAAATGAAATCGCCGACTTTGGCTGCGATAAACGCAGCGTACGCGGCACGTCTCGAGTCCGCAAACGCATCATCGGCTTCGCCGTCAAGAGAAGAACATGTCTGCGCAGTCGCCACAGGTGCACTTGACGCTGGTGCGCGGAAAAAGATACGGTAGCTGACCACATTCGCGTCCGGCGTCGGGGTTGGGAACAGCGCCATTTTCCCACTTTTGAACCAGTGGAATTTCCAAATTGAATAAGGAAAGTTCCATAAATAGGTAAATGGGTTCATGGGTATCAGTGGAGACCCATGTACCCATATCAGGCCGAGCAAAATGGATACAGTAACTTTACTACACTGAGTTACAATGGACACCTTCATCCCCTGTCCTACACCTTCTTTCGTCTCTCAGAAGCTACCGTCGGGCCCAGCCAATGGACCATGCTTGCCGAGATGAATGGGCTTCAACAGATCTGAGAAGCCGTCTTGCTCCGCTCCGCCTGCGGCAGTCGATCGCTTGCCAATGTGGATGGGACGCAAAAGATCGTCGTCTTCGCCGTCCTCCTCGTCGTCGTCTTCGTCATACTCATCATCTTCGAGCGCACCGACCTCAGCGCTGGTCGTGAGAACACTCGAACCGAATTCGAGCGAGTGGAGCAGCTCACGATCGCTATCGGTCGAGAAAATATCCAGCGAGCGGTTGCTATCGCTGGCGTCGGCGATGTCACCTGTAGCTGCTCGCACGGCGTCAATGAGCTCTTGGAAAGTATGCTTGTCGTCGCTGCTGTTGTTGCTCAAGTGCTTCAACTTTTTGATCAGTGCTTGCGCCGACGTCTTGTTGGAGGATGTGCCACTGCTCATCATACTGCTATCGTCCGCACCACCATCCCGAGAGGTGAACGACACGGCCTTGAGCATCTCGTCCAATTCACCGCTGGCGAGCAGCTCATCCGGAGAGACATCAGCAAACGAACTTATATCACGCGCACTCCCAAAACTCATGATACTGCTCGACTGGCTTCGCAGCAGCAGTTCCCGGAGAATCGCCGCGTCCTTGGAATCGAGGCGAGCGAGGTCTCCCTGGAGAGGCTCCACGATTGGCTCCGGAAAGTCCGATCCCCCAATAGAAGTAGCGTGCGCGTCACCCCCTACGTAGCCAGTGCCTCCTGCAGTATGCTGCCGCGCCGCTGGTTCCGTTGGTACCATGCTGAGCAGCATGGAAGCGAGTGCGTTGTACGCGTGCGAATGCACCACCGGATCCTGACCAACGGCCATGAGATTGTCTGGACCCAAGAGCGGATTCACGACGTCATCCAAACCCGGCATGCGACGAGGTCGTCCCGGGCGGTCGTTTGTTTTCCGGTACGGATTGAGCGCCTTCCACCGGGTCTTGACGGCGTCCTCTGTACGTCCCTATTTGTATGGACGCAATACTCCTCCAGATTATTCACCACGAACTGACTAAATAGGAACGTAGACTTCGTACCGGAACGAGCTCTGCGATCTTGGTCCAGCGATTGCCGACCTGTTCGTACGCTTGTTGGATCGTAAAATCCTCTTCCGGTGTGAAAGGCCTACGTCATAGAAACCACAGCTTGTGAACAGACCCACCCACTGTACTCAAATCTCCTCCAACCACGTACGATCGGTCGATGCTTGGGTCAAGGTGATTGCGCCAGCGCTCGCGACACTGCTTGGGCCTAGAACGAATCCGCACGAGACAAGAGATCAACGATCTACGCCACCAGCATTTACCGTGTCCAGTTCCGACCCAAAAAGAACGTACGTGCGCCCTGGAATTTGTGCCGACACGTCCGTCCACGAGTGGCACCCCTGGAGCGCCATATGCTTGAGAATCGCGTCCTCTTCCTCTGACCAGTGGCCCTTGACGAGACCGGGCTTGAGCACCTTGTTCCAGCGCTGCTGGCACTGACCGTGGTTGCGGCCTTCGACTTCAGCCGCAATCAACTGCACGGACCAGCGCGTCAGTGGACGACCACTCTGGCCATGTGAAAAAGGGCCAAAAGAATCGCACCTTCCAGTTGCGCTGTCCGTGCTTCTCGACGGCGACGCGCAGCACTTCGTCCTCCTCGGGCGTCCATCGCTTGGGCTTCCTATCCTCTACCAGTCGAAACTTCTGCGCGTCACTCGGCACGTCGCTGAGTTCATCGATGACATCGCCGTCTTCGCGCCCGCGCTTCCTGTGAGCATCATACACAAAGTAAGGGAAACTACCCGGCGTCTATGCTTGGGACTTCCTCCACGTACGCAGCCTCTGCAGCCGTCGCCATCGCACAAGAGAGTTATAGACAGCGCAAGAGAGTGAGAGAGAGAATAAGTAAGAGACTGGAGCGAGCGAGAGAGTGAGGAAAGAGTCCCACGCACCCATTGCGTCTCGAGCGGCAGTGGGCGAATCACTTGCCCGCTGGGTGGGTAGCTTGGAATAGTGAGTTTACCCACAATCACAAAGTTCTGCAGATTTAGAAACGGTTTAGAAATACAAACATGGATACTTCCATTATTCAGGTGTCATTTCCGTAAATAAAAGCCACGTCCGAGTGAGTCTGTTTATGCACCACCATTGATTTCATTCACAATATGGTCACAACCGACTCCGCCCCGACAGTTTTCTTCTCTTCCCTCTTTTCTTGGCTTCTTGTCCCCACAGCGCTCTTTCTCAACCGTGCCACCATATCTACATTGTTGCCTTCGAACCTGGCTCAGCGTACTCGCCTTCTAGTATCGCTTGCCTCGGTGGATAGGCTTCATAAGATCCGAAAAGTCGTCTTCGTCGTCTTCGTCATCGCCGTGCCCTTGTCCGTGTGCGTGGCGGTTGTCAACGGGCGGTTTGACGCTGGCTCCACTGTCGAACTCGAGAGAATGCAAGAGATTGCGCCCACTGGAACTGTGAAAGCTGTACAGATTCGGGTCGTTCATGTTCGGGTCAGTGGGCAAGTCGCTCGGCAGTTGGTCGGCGTGGTGGTTTCCGTGCGAGTCCGCCTCCCCGCCCGCTCTTAACTCGTCAATGAGCTCCTGGAAAATGTGCTTGTCCTGGCTCGAGCCCATGCTCTCGAGTGCCTTGAAAAGCGTACGGCTGTTAGAGAAGGAGCTAGAGAGACGACCCCGAGTTCCCGAGGTCATGGACGACGTGCTCGGAGCGTTGCCTTCGTTGGCAAGCGACACGGCCTTGAGCATCTCATCCAACTCGCCACTCGCGAGCAGCTCATCCGGCGACATGTCCGCAAACGAGTTCATACCACGTGAGCTGCCAAA
Source organism: Pythium phragmiticola (assembly GCA_023335935.1). Classification (NCBI taxonomy): domain Eukaryota; phylum Oomycota; class Peronosporomycetes; order Pythiales; family Pythiaceae; genus Pythium; species Pythium phragmiticola. The sequence continues at coordinate 1,432 of JAADWA010000423.1, read as the reverse complement.
GCTGAGCAGACTGTTTGATTGGCTCCGCAACAGCAGCTCCTTCAGCATCGCTGCATCCTTCGAGTCGACATCGTGGTGGTCATCACCGAGCGGTTCGACACTTGGTTCAGGTAATTCGGAGCCATTGAGCGTTTGCCCATCCGGGTAGCCATGCGAATGCTGGTGGTGGTGCGAATGCATGGTATGTTGCGGATGCTGCTGCACAGACATGCCATCAAGCGGCATCGTACCGACAGGCATGGGGCCGGATGGATCATACGTTGTTGGGTACGCGTACATCGCCTGCATCGGTGCTCCGGGAGGAGCAGCCATCATAGTTGTCGCGATCATGTTGTCCGGGTTCATTTGCGCGGCGCTTCGACTCTTACTCGAGTTCATACCGGGCATCAAACGCGGCCGGCCAGGCTTCGCATTGGTGCGTTGGTTCGGATTCAGTGCCTTCCAGCGCATCTTCACAGCATCTTCCGTTCGACCAGGAAGCAGCTCTGCGATCTGGGTCCAACGGTTGCCCATGTGCTCGTACGCCTGCTGAATCGTGATGTCTTCATCGGGCGTAAAAGGCCTTTTATTCATATGGACATGTCAGCGTCAGACATACTTGCACAAACGGATTCGAAATGAGTGAGCTTCTGATCACGTACGATTTGTTGATGCTTGGGTCGAGATGGTTTCGCCAGCGCTCTCGGCATTGCTTGGCGCTGTCGGTGATTAGAATCAATAAGGTGATCACTTCCAGCGACAGGATGTTCATACAAGCAGTACGTACGTGCGCCCTGGAATATGCACCGACACTTCGGCCCACGAGTGGCAACCTTGCAGGACCATCCGTTCCAGAATGCTGTCCTCTTCATAGGACCAATGGCCCTTCACAAGACCGGGCTTGAGCACCTTGTTCCAGCGCTGTAGACACTGCGCGTGGTTGCGGCCCTCCACTTCCGCCGCGATTGACTGGAATGGATACATACCCGTGAGTTAAAAAAAACGACAGATTGCCTTTGTGGGGAGAAACGATGCCACGCACCTTCCAGTTCCGCTGTCCGTACTTCTCCACGGCCGCGCGCAGTGCTTCGTCCTGCTCCGGTGTCCATCGCTGACCTTTCTTGTCATCGTCTTCCGCGGTCTTTGCCTTCTGCGAGTCGCTGGGGGCCTCGTGGAGCGACCCCAAGAGGCTCCCATCAAATTCTTCGCGCTCTCGCTTCCTGTCCATTCGTGCACCATTTGTTGTAAGCAATCAAAGCGTGAGACCGTGCGACCTCACGACCTGAAGCACACGTACACTGCGGTTTCTGCTGTTAATACCCGCAGAACCACCACGCGAGATCACGATCGCACCGCCATGACATCAAAGAGAACCCGCCATCGTCAGCACCCCGCACACAACCGCATTTCTACAAGACGCACGCACCCATCGTGTTCTAATCTGGCGTGTTTC